>LT598475.1:936627-1079238 GCA_900074735.1 Lachancea sp. 'fantastica'
CCTCTCTCTCTCTCTCTCTCTCCCTCCTCTCTCTCTCTCTTTTTTCCATGTAGAAATAATATATAATATTCTTATTTTCTGAGCTGGCCAGTCATCAATAAACAAATATTAAGAGAGTTAAGGTTAGGTCGCTTAGACCCAAAAATGACGTTCAAAAACTAGTGTCTCATAAATATCACGTGACACTTTGCAAATCATATCTTACCCAAGTGTTACTAACAAACCAGCTAAACTCACCGGCCAGATACTCAGCTTTATGTTTATGTCTATATCATATAATTTCTGTAATAATTGTGCTCGTATCGATCATCCATATATGGAATTCTCACTCGTTACCAAACCGTTGTGAGTACTTGATGCTCGAAAGTGACCCATGAAGCTGAAAACATTAATTTGAAAATCTATACCAATTGACGAAACTTAATACCTAACATCACTCTTTGAGCCAAAAAGAAAGGCCATGAATTCCCTTTGTCAGCGGTTGATTAGCCCCATCATGTATTTGATATTCAAGCACCCAACCGTCAATTGATCGCGCGTATGATTCACCATGTTCTGGCTTCCCAGAAGCCAATTCTGAAAAAACCCTAAAAGTTGAACTCCACTGCTGACTGCCAACAAATCAAAAAAGCAGTGATTAAAGCATACTAAGCAACACACTAATCTAATGTTCGGCAGGCCTCTTATTATCTCAAGCCATCCAGCTTCGAAATAGTATCACTACACACGACTGTGACATCGAAGAGGATGGTCATAATTTAAGAAATAAGTAACTCATCACCATGAGAACTTCTTTCCACCTTCAGCATGGATGATCCAAGTGTTCGCAGTCTGGTTAGGACGATTAGCACCGGTGTTCGAAGCCTGAAGGATGTTCCAAGTGTTTTGACAGCCATTGACCAGTTTCAGCAAGATCCATCCATTTTGGATGATCATCTGGCTAACTACGTCGGTGATCTGGCTACCGATTTCTTTTCGAGGTCTACTGAAGAGAAAAGCTCCATAGGCTCTATTTTTTACACTTTTTCTAAAGTGTGCAATGTCAAAAGAACCAAGAGGCATTTGCCAACAGACATTTTTCTCTTACCGCAGATTCTGGACCAACTTACCTTTTGGAACGGTATAAAGGACTGGAAAGTCTTGTCTATGCTGTTGCCATGGCTAAATATGATCCTGATGTCACCATTCAAGCTGGAAAATGACTTGGCGATATATGACAATACCCAAAAATTGAAGGTATATCCTGTTTTAAATCCGCTGGTTGCGGGAGTACATGCAGAATTGTTCGCTAAAAATCTCGATCTTTTCAAAAGTCGATGCGATGAAAAGGATGTCGATCTTCTAACTCTCAATCTGACTTTCAAGTCTATGTTGAGTAGAAAAACCCTGCACGAATCACAACAACTGCTCGATCCTTTGGCGCTAGCGCATTTGACTAAGCTCTGCATAGGGGACAGCCATGAGGGTGACGAAATGCAAAACATTCTGACACTCAAAATACTGCCTAAGCTATGCCACATTCATGCAATCCAAGAATCGTGGGAGGGAATTGAGGAAATTACCTCATGGGTGCTCAACAACATGACTCTTAGCTTTACCGATAGTCGAATACAACACGCGCATAGCTTCGCGAAAATCATTCAGCTACTGGCTACAATCGATCCTGCTTCTTCTCATGCCCTCGTAGAAGATGTTTTTGAGCATATGCAGGAGGAAGTCCAGACTCTGCCTGTCGACGCAATAGACGCGAATAAAGTACACACTCAGCTTCTTTTTTTTGCGGAGCTTGGTCGTCTTGGTACTTTGGATCAAAATCTCATTAGTCGCTTCGCGAGTGACGTCCTTCCAGTTACGGCAGGATTTCAGCAATTGAGACTCAACAAAATAAGCGGACATCAGATACGAGACGCTAGCAACTTTCTTTGCTGGTCTTTAGTTCGAAAACATGATGTTTCTCCTCAGGTTGAAAAAATTGTCTTTCACCTTCTCATGTGCTCGATGCTAGATTCAGATTTCACAATCCGACGATCCGCTTCAGCGGCTCTACAAGAGGCATTAGGAAGATACGGTAGTGTAATATTTGATGACGCGAGCGTTATGAAAATCATAGAACTACCGTGCCACAATCTTGAGCTATGTTACAAAGAAAATGTTCCAAAGCTCCTTGGGCTGTTCATGTCGAACGCTTCACATTTGAGTAGAGCTGTCATCAAATGGCTCATAGTCAACAATGTCATGCGAAATCATGATTTCAGAATTGTAGAGCTTTCTGCCCTATCTATCACTTGTCTCATGACTGTGGACAGCAGATCTGAAGTCGCGACAATAATTTTGCAGATGATACTTAACCTCACAGATGAGATAAGGAACGAAGAGTTGGCAGTTATCAAGGCCCGCTACCTATATTTGATTTCAGAGCGTGTATTTGTCGATGATGCAAGAGTGAGGAAAACATGCCATGAAATTTTATCCTGGCTCGCGGACCGCTTGAAACCAGAATCCGGCAACCCTCAGGAGCAGTTCATCATTTTATCGTACCTGAAAGCCCAAAACCTAGTTTTTACAGCGGGAGGAGCGGAGCTAGAAATCAACGCGACAGTTGTGGAAACACTGCTGCGTATTGCAAAATCGATATCACCTTCCGAGCCCCGCTTCGAAAAAATGAAAGACCTGTTCCTGCCAATATTTGAAAGAATGCTTTGTGATGGTGCCCATTTTGGTTCTAGTACTGTATTTCAGAAGTTCAAGCAAAGTTACGGGAACCTCGTCATTCAAAACAACGCTTTGTGCTGTGCAGCATTGGCTTACGAGACGCCACACGACTTTTTGGATACTTTCAACTTCTACTGTCCGCGTCTGAATTTTGAAGGACGTTTTCATCTCTTAAATGCGTTATCGCACACGCTGCCCGGCGTGGTGGAATCACAAGGTTCTTACATTCTTTCGCTTGTGGCCGAGTTTTTGGATGATTATACAGTAACCGAGCAAGGTGACGTTGGGGGAACAGTAAGAAGGTGTACTATCGATCTAATCGAGAAACAACTCAATTTATTTTTTGATGCGGGTACCAGTGTAATGAAACTAATTTGTCCGAAACTTTTGCGGCTGGCGGCAGAGCCTGCAGAGAAGATCAGAGAACGGAGCCTGTGCGTTTTAAGACAACTTTGCAAGCTTGAATGTTCTTCCAATGTGCAACAAGACGAAAGCCTTTTAAGTATTTATCACAACTTGGATGAAGCTTTTCATGATGAATTCTGGCAGGGCTTTGTCTTCTCCGGTGGCGCAATCTATTCCACTGACATTCAAATTCGCACCAGTATCGACAGTTTTCTTAAGCATTATGCTGAACAGTCGCTTGATAGAAGACTGGAATTGCTAAAGACGTTATTACGTATCGTTCCTTCCCTTTCTCAAGTGAAGTCCTGGCGAAGCGAAGCAACGCATGTCAATCGATTCGGATGTCAAAAGCAGGATATAATTAAACGTGCGATTGTATGCGCAAACTTTTGGCGACGCATATTAGAATCTGGACTAATCGTAGCTGAAACTTCCAATCTACGAGCCGCCTACGCCAGATTTTCCAACCTGGCTATGGTAAAGACTCCTAAATTGAAAATGGCTATTGCCAAATTGATGCCTCATGTAGCGGTGGCTTGTTCAACGAGTGAATCCGACTATGACAATTTGCAAGATGAAATTGTTGCTCGATTGAAACAATTGGCAAAGCCGCCAAAAAGTGACGATGTCCGCTACACAAGTTTTCAAACAGTGTGCCTGGAAGGGATAGTGACAATCCATTTAGCGTTCGATGAGAGGGAGAAGATTCGAGAGCTGGAAATTTTCCGGAGCAAAGCCTGAATGCAAAGTTATCATGGCGTCTTAGTTAGGCGGGGACAACTTTCTAAATGTTTTGCGATTGCATGTAATCTAGTGTGAGTCTCACGCGCTCAACATTCTCCCAATCAGCTAATAAAGAGTAGTGGCGCGGCGATGCTTCCGAGTTCACTTTTTCTTTTCGCCATTTTCCTTCTGATGACAAAATCCGTTTGGGGCTTAAGTGGTCCATGAAAAGATCTCCAAAAATCTTTTTAAGGATTTTATCTGAAATTTCAACATCAACTGCGGAATGATGACCCACATGCCAATCAGCTACTCGTCGCAGAACTTCGTCTATCTCAGCAGCCCCCCCGGCCATAGATCTCAGCTTCTTGATCACGGTTTCAACGGGTGATCCCAAATTCCAGGTTCGATCCCCGTCTTTGCTAGTCGTCAGGCGCTCTTTTCCAAACTCCAAAATATAGTGGCGCAGGTAGATGTATACCGTTTTCAAGTCACCGCCGTGTAGAGTAGAAAGCATCAAGTTGGCGTAGTCCTGTTCCGTGAGATTGTAGTAATTTGAACTTTTCATATAACAAAAGAGCTCATAGCCAGCAAGTTTAGCCGCAGACGATTTTCCAGCAGCGCGCAGAAGGATATGAATGCCATTTTTCCCATTGTGGTTCGCCAATTTATTCGAATTCGTGAATGCCTTGGTGCACCCATACTCCATAATCAACCGATGCCACAATAAAACCACGAAGTTAAATGACCTATGCGAAGCGACATGAGTTAAAATAGTATTGAAGTGGAACGCCTTGAGGGACGGGTGAGCGTTTTCTGCTGGCATTGTATGCTGAAAAAGGTTGCACCATTGTGTTACCGAAATAGGATCTGAAGGCAGCTTTGTGGATAGAAAATCCATGGGAAGCCGTTCTTCGAAAAACTGAACTCGTGCTTCTGCCAGTAGTTCAATGTAATTCTTAAAAGTGAGATCTCTCTGAAAGGTTTTCCACGGCACAGGTACATCAGTCTCTTGAATTTCTAACATTTTGTTCAATTGCAATTGAATTTTCAAAGCCCCGCATCTCTCAGCTAAGTGGTTGAGACAGAAAACTGTGGAATCATTCAATGGGTCTTGCTTGATCAAAATATTCAACGCGTACTCGGCGTCGTCATCCAGGCCCAGGCAAAGAAATTTATCGATGCTCGAAAGAACGAGACCTTGGGGTAGAGAGTGCAGTTCTGCGGGCCTTATTGCTCTCAGAACCGAGGAAAGATGTGGTATCTGATTGGTCTGTAGATAGAAGGCAATATATGCGAAAGAATTCGGTAAATCGCTATCTGCCAGCGCTAGTATACGTTGCAAATAATGGACCGAGCCAGTACGAGCCACCACATTGACACAATTTTGCCAAAAAACCAAATCAGGGGTAAGAGAAGCTCTTGTTTTGAGTATTATAGCATACTTCTGAACAAGCGCCAATGTAAATTTTGCCAGACATATAATGTCTGCACGATGGTTTGAGTCAGATGCTCTGGCTCGCAGCATGTAAGAAAGCTCACGATAGAGCTCGACAGGGGTTTGTTCAGCAATGTAGCTACCACTTTTGGAGATCCATCGAATTTGGTTGGACTGCAATCGATTTAGCAAGGTGAAGTAGGCTTCATTACCTTTTGTCAGGCGAAGATTTCGAAGCCTATTTAGCACCACATTCAGCGACAGTTCAGCTTGGTACTTGCTCGAGAGGTTCTTTTTCTGATACTGCCCGGATGACCGTAACCTTCGACCTGTTACCAGAGCCTCCCTTAACCATATATCCGTGGGAGAGAGACGCACGGGCGCTGAGCTTCTCAGTGGGGCGCGATCCAGCCTTTGTACCAATTTGTCACCACCGATGATTTTTGCAGTAAAAGCTTGCAAAGATCTTACAGGACCACGGTTCCGCTGCATTATGCTCTCTGCATTTCGTTTTGGTTAATTCTTTCCAATTCTACTGGGTTGAAATGATCAAGTAATTATTTGACTTTGTTTTTGGTCAGGCTCGATGCCCTGGCACATCAACAAAGCATCGAATTGTTGGTATGAAATTCTGACTGTTCTCAAGCTGGCACTTGGAACCAATCAAACTGAGACTCTTCTCATCCTTTGAGAAGATAAATGCCCAAGTTTTAGAGCGGCAGAAAGCGTCAAAAGGCAGCGTGAATTGTATTTTTTATTGTACGTCGAGCAACATTCAACAACTCCATCCCTGTGGCATCAAAGCTGAATTTTAGCCATCTTCTTCTTTGGCTCGTCAGCTAAACAAATGTTGACTGTTTTGGGTATTTTTCTTTTCCAAGTCACCTCTTCGGTTTTGGACGTGATGCCAGTATCCTGTACAATCCTTTTCTGATATATCTTTTCGAGCCTACCCTTATGTCTTGCAATCCAAGGATGATTGAAAGCTGAAAGACTGTCGAGACGAGTATGAACGTCAATCTCAAGGAGACGGCGAACAAAACTTTTGGCATGGTCGGAGACTGCACTCCATTGATTGGATTTGAAACTGAGATTACCCATCTTGGCATTATGGATTATACTGGCCTCCGATCCGTCGCCATAGAAGGGCGATATGCCAGTAAGAACGATATGTGCGATGACTCCCAAAGACCATAGATCACATTTTGCGTCGTACCCTTGCTGTTCGAAGCTGGCTGCTCGCGAAAAGCGCTTATACGCTGTTCTGTCTGCTTTAAAACCGACTTCAGGGGCACAGTATTCTGGGGTTCCCACAACTGTATGCATCCTAGCTCGTGGAGACGACAACGCTTTTGCTATTCCAAAGTCTGCCAGAACGATTCTGGAGCAGGGTTCCGGAGTACAAAGAAGTATATTATCCAGTTTCAAATCGCGGTGTACAATGCCCTCAGAATGCAAGTATCGAAGTGCTTGCAAAATTTGGTACACTATGAGCAGCGCTTCTGTTTCGGAGACTGGAGACAAACAGTCTGATGTGGCGAGGTACGAGAAAAGATCACCGCCAGTTATCAGGTCCTGAAAGATATACAGATTGTCACAAGGGCCGGCAAAAGTTTTGTGAACCTTGATAATGTTGGGCTGCTACGGTGTTAGTATAATTGCTGCCTGCTAAGACCAGTCGGTTAGTTTCCACAACATACATGTGAGAGCTTGAGTAATATTTCGGCCTCTTCATCCAACCTGCTGGGCTTCATTTTGATCACTTTGACAGCGTAATTTGGTGCCTGATGGGTGGATCTTACAAGTTCTCTGCTTTTGGCGACTAGGACGTGACCAAAAGTCCCGCTTCCCACGATTTTGGAAGTGATGTGCCAATCATCGATATCTGCCTGAAATCCCAATTGTTCAACAAGGTCGTAAGTCGTAAGTTTGACATGAGCCACAAAACGGTATACTGCTGCGTTGGGAACCGTTATGATATCACCGTCTTCTAGTAGACAGGTTTGACCTCGATTTAACGACAGCCCGTTGAGCTGAGTTCCGTTCAATGAGCAATCCTTAACGTAGTAAAGCGGAACGCTGTCATCGTCAAATCTTATAGCCCAAAACACACAGTGCACGCTTGAAACAGACGCGTGGTCCAATACAACGCTGCATTCGCGGCTGCTTCTACCCATCTTCACCAGTTTATTCTTGGTTATAGCAACCGCGGCTAATTGTTCATCTGGCTCGAACAACCACGGTTTTTTTGCAGTATAGGGTTCCAGACTTCCGAGAATATCACTGTCATAAAGATCCTTCGATTCAAAGCCCATTTTGAACGCCCAAGTACGCTAATTGAGACGCGTGGTATTAGTTTAGATGTGTAGAGATTGTAGAGCACAGCGGCAAACTCTTGAAACGTATATATATTGGCGCTTATATAGATTTATGGATGTCGCGATGCACGGGACCGTGCCCCGCGATACTATATTTCATCGTTAAAGAGAACGTCAGTGGAAAATTCGTGGCGAACGTAGCTTGGAATCATTGTAAACAAGCATAAAGTCTGGTTGGATAGTGTTGGATTCAGTTTTTGAATGTAAATATGCTCCGTAATTTGTTGATTGTGGTGTACATGCTTTTTTTCTATTGAGAAATAAACCTCATAATTGAGATTTGTTGGCTGGGAGGACAACGAAGTATGGTTCAGGAAAAATATGGGCCATAATCATGGATAGAAGCTGACTTTGAGACGCGAGACTGTTAATCATAACAATAGTGTGATACATTTATATCACCAGGAACGACAGTGTCATGTAAAACCTGTCTTACTGAGATCTGACATGGAAGTATGGTCCAGACGGCGCGAAAGATAAAGCAAGGAGACCTCAAGTGAACAGAGTGGCAGTACAGCTGCTATATCATTTCTGTCGTAAAAATACACAGCACACACAGCAAAATCAACTACCGTATTTAAGGATTACAAAAAATTTGAGTCATTTTCAAAAGCTAAGAGAGAGGAGAAACTGCTTAGCTGAGATTCGATGATAGCTAAATGGAGTTTTCAAAACCAAACACACACACGCTCATGAAAAGAGCTGTTTGCATGAAATCCCCATACTCTAAAACTAAGCCGATCACGTGACCACACACCACAGGTGTCAGCGTCGGTGTAAGAAGAAAGTTATATGCAATATTGATAAAATGTTAACTCAAACAATCCAGTCTTTAAAGCCTTCAAAGGAGTCTTACCAAGCCTAATTCCATATCGTTGACTGAAATTATTAAGGCTCTCCAAATGGAATCGCTACTAAGCACATCCTAAACTAAGCTTTCTTAACTATGTATTACTCACTGTGCACGAACTAAATATTATATCATATAAGTATATATATCCACATCTATATATGTAAGTTCACGGCATCGCGAAGGTAGCGACGGGCCTCATCTTGCCAACCTACACCTTCACATGAACTAGAAACACCAGAAATGTCTGCGATGCTTACGCCAGAAACTCCTCTACACACCGCTGCCAACGAAGAGCTAGATATCAATGACGTCAATGAGCTGGATGAGAGCGATATTCAAGGGCTTGATTTAGAAGAGGAACGCGATTCCAGTACAAGCGCTGTTAGCCATCAACCTGCACCGAAACGAGAAAGAGTGAATGAAGATTTCGAGACCACTTTCGATCCGCACGATGACTTCAGACCTCGTGTAAATATCGGGTCACCTTTTTCCTCCGGAGTCGATATGCATAAATATGCACATCGTGCCGAACATGTTAATCAACGTGCACTGTCAATGTCACAACAGTCAAAATTTATATCCTACTGTGATGAAAAGTTGATGGCAATTCAAAGAAAGTTTGTGCAGTCTCGAGGATTGAACGAACAATATGGTTACCACGGCCTAGGTCCGCTACTGCAAGACCTCAAAACGGTACTGGATTTCATATGGTTTTCCATTGAAGGTCTGACCAACACAGAGCTACTGCTAAAGACGGACGTGAATGCTATGAGCCGCGAACAGTTTGCAGGCACGAAATCCACGAGTTTTGGCCAGGTTTACTACCTCATACGTGTAGCGGACGATTTTTTGGATTATTTAACGAAGTTCGATATGCGTAACATGAGTAGCGATGAGCAGCACAAGACTCTTTCTAAGGCATTCAAGTTTATCATAATCTTGGATGTGTCATTTGCACGCCTTCTGGAAGGTCTGGTACCAGGTAATACCAGGCTGAACGCTACTGAGACTGTGAGGATTGCAGGTATTGCAGAGCGCACAAGAACTGCTGTTCCTCGTTTCCTAGAAGAGCAGCAAATACATGGGTATCATTACGAGGTAAGTAAAATTTACGAGGAAACGCTGGAAAAATGTGCTTAAAAGTATGCAAGGGAATTATGTAACTTATTAGAATTGATCAAAAGGATTTGACGCATGCACAGTGACCAGCGAGGGGGTGGACAGCGGGGTTACCAGCGGAGGATTTTGGGATTCCTCTGCAGCTGGTGGAATTTGTGAGTGAGTATGCTGTTGTTTAGCTAGAGAAGACTCAGCAGGTTGTTGTTGTTGTTGTTGTTGTTGTTGTTGTTGCTGTGCTGCTTGTGAAACACTCCTATAAGAGCTCAAGTCTAATATGACAGTCACGTCCTTCGTAATCTTTGCAAGAGACGCCAAATTCGGCCTCACCTCATTCAGGATTGGTAGGTCTTTCATTATTATCTTCGTATTGGCCAAAATGGAGATGATGGACTTCAAAAATGCGTTGATATGTTCCCAAGTTTTAACCTTCTCAACTGCGCCAGAGAAGTTATCCGACTCGCTTTTATGAATAAGCGTCAACCGTTCTTTCAACATTTTCGAGAGCTCCTTCGACTGATAACACGTATCAGTAAGATCCTTAATTTTGGCTGCGATGCTGCTAGTAATGCTCGAAGATTCGGCGCTTTTCGTGCTGGCAATTGCACTCTTCGTAATCGCGGACGTTAGTTGAGCGTAAACAACGTTCACCATTGTGATTACTGATTCCAGTGTATGATATAGCTGTGAATCGACATCGCTGTCAGGAGTTTCGTCTAGCGAAGGCTTCGAAGGAGCAGTTCCTGAAATAATAGGCGTTCCGCTCAAGGTTTGTACATCAGCGGCTCTCCTAGCAGCATGAGGTGAATGTTGTGAGGACTCCCCCTTCATTCTCGGAGACCCTTCATTATTCGGCCTTGACTCAGCTGCAACACCACCTTGTGCGGGAGGTGGAGTTGTCATGATCGACATGTTGACAGACCTGTGACCAGCAGGTTGTGGTAAAGGCGACGTTGCTGGCAAAGGAGTATTCGATGTTACCGATCTTTGCAAGGTGTTGCTCCTAGCGCGTGGTATATGTTTGTAACCATGTGAAATACTCAAAGAGTGCGTTCTGGTGACCCTTCGCTTAACATTAGCCAGATTGGTATGCGGGGTGATCAAAGTCCAGGCATTGAACATTTCGGTGTAAGAGCATAGTAAGTTCATGTAGAACATTCTTGCGAAACATATATCGTTTCCTTGAAAAAATGCTCTGAAGTGTTTGCGAAGCAAGACAAAAACCTGCTTGAAAGTCGTGATTATTGTGAGACAAAGCTGAATCATTGCCCCGTTTTTGGTGGAAGTGGGGTTCTCACTCTGCTCAAGAACTTCCACCAAGTTGTCGATATGGGATCTTACACTGTAAAGTAAAGAAATGGCGTTGACGGCGACAGCCTTATCTTCACAAAAAGAAGTTATCTTTCGTATGCTTTGTTGACACTCTGTAAAGCAGAAAAGGAGCTTTCGGCAAGCCACTAATAGCTCATCATGCGAGACGCGCTGAGATGTCGTTTCCTCCGGGAGAACGGACAAACGCTTGAAATAGTCGTTATACTTGTTATTGCTGTGAATTTCTTCCTGACGATTTTGCTCCTCCGATACATTGATGAAACCACGGCGTTTGGCGGCTTTGCTAATCTTGGCGTCTTCGAAATGTTTTCGCAGTGCGACACACCAATACTCTTCGTGAGATATAGTATCTAAAAGCGACGATAACGGCACTTCTGCTCTCACCTGATCTAGCTCCTCTTGTGAAATGGGATTGCCCTCTATTTCCAATATTTTCAGGTTTCGAAGTGACATTACAGCAGGGTAAAGCTCTCGAATTGTCGTTACATTGTTGTTTTTGAGGGAAAGAACCTGAAGATTGTCGCACCAGGTCTGTGGAAATGCATGTGGCAAGTGCGTAATAGAGTTCGAGGAAAGGTCCAGGATCTGGAGTCGCTGACACTGCAAAAGAACTGCAGGAAATTCTCGCAGCTTGTTGTTATGCAGATCAAGATATCTGAGCTCCCGTAGTTTACTGAAGCTCTCGGGCAGCTCCGTCAGTTGGTTTCTCTGCAAGGATAGTCGTTCAACTGACAGTAGCAGGTCGATAGTATCGTCTGTAAGGGACGATATACCCAAATCGATGAGCTTAATGGTTGGATCGCGCTGTGACAGCTGTGCCGACGCAACAGATTCCAGATTCGTTCGGCCATCGATAGCAGAAGTCTCGCTCCCCGCCTTTTCTGTTCTAGCATCCATCACAGCTTTTTGCGGTGGTGAAAGAAGGGCTTGGGTTGTGTGCTTACGGGCGAAGCTTGTCTTTGTTAAGCGATAGACACGCTGTATTGTTGGAAAGCTGATGATAATTGAAGGACGCCAGGGTAGCTTTGTACGGTAATCTCAAGCCGGCTCATACACACTCAAAAGGAGTAATCAAGTCACATGATATATGAGCCGGAATGGAGTTCATTGTGAGTGCAGCTCGGCGGCTAACCAAAAGGAAAAAGCGTTGGGACAACTTTTGGTGGATTCCACAGGTAAACTTAGGGAAAGTGCTGCCCTTTCAATAAGGAAAGAAATAGGGTGCTTATTCGTTCTGAAAGGGCTCCGTCATCCGATGGTGGTGTTCAGAACAAGGCTGGTCTCAGAGCGATCGATGTCTTGAATATCTCTATCTTTGGTTCCTTACCTGACATAGCAATAATTTCTTCTCTAGGGTCGCATTCTCTTGCTGTCAAGTCCTCAAGTACAGGTAAATCCAGGAGATAGACCCTTTCAACGATCGGTTACAGTTTTCTGAGTATGTTCTCTCGAGGACAAAAGTATCAAACATTTCGAGGAGAAGATTGATGTTTTTTAGCTGACACAATGTGGTTGGTTCATTGGTCCTTGTAGCATCCAGATGACTCCTGAACCTCTAAGCATTGAAATGTTGGAAAAGTAAAAACAAGAAACTGGTCGGGTACCTTAAGTTTCCAAGTCTTCTTTACTTCATCCATGTAGATAGAAACTCTTAATTTTCTTGTCAGAGCTCCAGTTGACTTTCTTGTCAATTATTTACTCATTTGCTCACTCAGTTTACTACCCAATCCTCCACTCATTCATCCACTCGGCGGATCGAGATCTTTTAATTGTTAGCTTCAACTTGGCAATGATTAAAGAAAAGTTTGATGCCGATGTCTTTCCAATGCCATCCCACAGAAGTACTTCAGAATCGTGTTCATATAGTCTAGATCTTCGCTCTTACACTCAACATGGGATGGTTATGGGCAGATCCGGTTAAAGTAAGTTAACTCTTCTCCAAAACTGCTCTAGAATATGCCTTCGATCAGTCAAATACTAACGTCTTTCTAAGTCTGAGGCTTGCCCCGTAAGCGGGAACTCTCAAGGATCTCAGTGTCCTGTCGCTCACAAAAGCGTTCCAAAAGGCGAAGAAACTAACAGCTCGGATGGCTGTCCGGTTCTTCATGGCTCGAACCCTCAAAACGGGCTGAACCCATTGAATAATATTCCTGCTCACTTGTCTCATGAAAGGCAACCACACCAGAATTTGGAACTACCCAAAGATCGTACCACAAGTTCGATTCCCAAGGGTAGCGAGAAAAACGGTGAATTTTGGGAGTACCCTTCCCCACAGCAAATGTACAACGCCATGGTTCGCAAGGGCAAAATTGACCCCAACACCGGAGAAGAAGTCCCTGAAGACGCTGTTGAGTCTATGGTGTTTGTGCATAACTTTCTAAATGAAGGCTGCTGGCAGGAAATCCTGGATTGGGAAAAGAAATACACAGAAGACACCAACGTGGAACCCAAACTTTTGCAGTTCATGGGCAAGCCAACTCAATACTCACCCAGAGCACGCTGGTTCAATTTTCTCGGAACGGTTTTTCCTACTTGGTTTTCGGGCGAGCTTCCTTTTGATAGACATGACTGGACTGTGCTGAGACCGGACCCTAAATCTACTGACACTGAGCATCCCGGTTTCAGAAAGGTGCGCTACGTGATTGATTTCTACGGCGGACCAGACGATGAAGAGGGCCTGCCTACGTTCAATTTGGATGTTCGTCCCGCACTTGTCGATTTGACAAGCGCTAAGGATCGTTTCACAAGGTGGACAGAGCCTATTCTCACCGAATATTTTGGAGACAACAAGAAGTGAAAAACTCATCATACGGCCCTCAGCGTTCAGTAGGGCTTGGGCATCCAGGACAAAATGTGTCAGATTTCGAGTTTTTGGGCGCCGGCGAGCGTCGCCGATCATTAAGCGTTGTCCTGGAATTATGTTACATGTTAAGTATCTGATATTTACAGTGAAATTATAAATTTTATTATTTGGATGAGGCCTTGGGCAAAGGAATCTTATTTTGAGTAAGAACGTCAAGATCTCTTTTGGCTGGCTTGAAGTTTCTCACGCCATACACATCTTCCAATAACTTGGCCACAGATTCACTCTCTTTGGCATTAAACCCACTTTTTTGGAACCTTGATAGTTCAGCCACCGTGTGAGTAATCCTCGAAGCCGCGTAAAACGTTAATGACTTCTGTGCCTTTTTGGCAAACGTGGCATAGACAAGAAGTTTTTCGAGGTACGCGGTTGTTTTGTCCTTCATACTCTGCTCACATACTGCGTCGATGATGGGGTCCAAAATGGATCTGGTTATGGTGGTCACATCCCGAGTTTCCTGAACAAAAGCTTTGAAGATTTCCTCGCAAGCTTCGATATTCCCTGCTTTCGACTCTGCGGCTATCATAAACCCGTACTTTTTGGCCCCAAGCGGCAGCTTGATTTCTTCGAACGCTTTCCGCACGATCTCAATGTCAGGGCAGATATCAGTGAATCGTTTGAATATATCGGTAGTCGTGTTGACGTCATTTTTGCTTTTGGAAATGCTCTTGTAGAACTGAAATTCTTGATCTTTGGTGAATAGGTAGTTTGCGTACATCCTTAGCGCCAAAGTTGTACTATTGGCTTTCAAAAGGGCACCCGGATCAGTGAACTGTTCGCGGTAGAATTTGTCGAACGCTGCTTCGGGCAATTTCTCCTCGAGCGTCTTACGAAGAACTTGATTGGCGAGTTCAATAGAAGCCAATTTTTCTGGTAATTGGCCCGCTATGCCCTCAAGGGTGAAGTCTTTTCTGAAGGACTGGAATAAAAGATACTCCTCGGTTAGTTTTTGTTCCGTTTTCAACGCAGATGGGATTTCATTGATCCAGAGCTGTTGCAATTGGTTGAAGTTTCTACTCTCTCCAAGCGCTCTGACCAGAGCGACGTACGAATCCACTTTGATTGAATCGGATGCATTGGCAAAGTATGTGTTCCAGACTGCTTCTATGCGTTTCGCCTTTTGTTCGCGAACATCTTTACCGTATACCGGAATGTTGGCAATAACAACAAGTAAAGAGTTTTTGACAGCTTCATCAAGTGTGCCGGATTGTTTACTCAAGTTAAAACACTGGAGAGCTTGCTGGGGTTTTTTCAGTTCAGTGAATTTGATCATAAAGGCAGAGATAATGTCACTGCGCAAGGGCTGCTCTAATAGCTTTGAAGCAGAGGAAAGACTTTGAAACAAGCTCTGAACGTCCTGAACTAATTCAAGCTCTTTGAGTTGTTTGTTGAATTCGGGGCCACAGGTCTGGGTAAAATCAAGCAAAAGACGTAGATAATTTTCTTTGGCGCTCTTGCGCACGGAAGAGTCCATTCTGGTTGTATCAAGCAAATACCTGAGTCGAGACATCTGCATTTTCTCGGGTGTATCACCTATATTCAGGATTTGAGTCAATTCCGACAGACGCGGTATGTTATTCGGAATCATGAGATAGCCGATCGATGCTAGGGCCAAATTGTTCTCGTGATGGGACCCGTATGTTATAGTGCGGGGGTTTTCGGCCAAAGTTTCCAGATATTTGACCCACAATCCCAGAATATCTTGAGGGGCATTTGACGCTACCAGGTACTCGAAGACCACCTGGAAATGCAAATCGCGAGCTAGTCCATATTGGCATAAAAGTGTCAATATTTCGTATGGGTTTGGAGGTAGCGATGCAGAAGAGTCTGTAGAGCTTCCCGTGGTACTTAGTTCGGCTCTTGACGCTTGAAGAAGCTGTTTTAGTACGGAATTGAGTCCAAAAGATTTTTGCAATGTGAAGCGGGAGTCATTGAGATTCTGAGAAACTTCATATACTTCATTTTTGAGCAGGTTGAAGGCTGCTGAGGCATTGTGCTGATTCTTGAGCTCGTTGCTGAGATTGATGTTGAGCTGAGCGATGGGATGAACTTTGCGCGCCACCTGGGCCGCCGTGCTATTCCAACAAGCCGCTATGCGGTTGCGAACATTTGTGGAGTTCCTAAGTTTGATGGAGCTCGATAGCATTGGGTCTGGATGTATCGATGAGATAGATGGTTTTGGTGTTTACTACTGGTGGATAATTTTTCAAGATGTGTGGGTATTCGTGCTAGGGCATGTGTAACGAAAGTTATATTAGATCGAACTTTTGAAAGACCAAAAGAGAAGAGAAGCGATTTTGAAGGTTGAAAGGGGTTGTTGTTTGCCTTTTTGAGGCCCTCAAAATGATGGTGGTGAAGAGGCCGGGGCAGGTTGATTAAAAGTGACGGCTTTTGTTTCTATATATCGCTTTATACGACACGGAAACAGAGATAATTAGACACGAGGGTTTGTTGAAACGCGATGAACACCTGTGAAGTCTCGATAGTTTTCAAGACTCTGAAGTTCGTTTTTGTTCAAAATTTCAGATCTTGTAAACCTTTGCAGTTTGAACAAAATGTCGCCGCAAGTCACGTGACTCGCAGCAGAAAAACACAGCTGATGTGAGAAATGTGATCCATCAAACAAGTCACACTGATCTTGACGCCGACCCGTACTTACACAACTTCTTCTTGTTCCCCAAAACCAGACGTGATCTCCCTGATTTCACGACATTTTAAAAAAACCGGCGAATGTCACGTTACACGAATGTTTGTCGTACAACACTACTGAACCGTTCTTGAAATATGTTTTGTACGTACAAAGTGACACCAAAGCGCAACACACAAACACAACAAGCCACTAGGTAAATTCTCGCGCAAGATGCGTTTGCGACGTCCGATACGACATCTTCTCTTCCTCTCTTTACAAATCTATCCTCCAGTTCCCACACACACACACACAGACACACAAAAACCTGTTTTCATTCACTTGCCCTTCCCTTCCCTTCTCAATGCCATCCGCGGATCTCCAGCCGTCTGGAGTGCAGAAATCCTTGGCCCACACCACCACCCACACACCCCGTCACAGCACGTGACCCGTAACACTACTCTTGAGTCGAAACGCTATGACATCATTTTAACCTCCCATTCGCAGCAACCTGTCCGGCAAGTTCTTCAACCCGTAGAATCTCGAAAATCTGTGCTCCAATAGCCTAGACGACTCCGACTTTTTAGGGGCGCATGTTACACAAAAACGTCAAAAGGCCAATTTCTGGGAATATAAAAGGCTAGGCGCTTCTGTGACAGATCTTTCTCCTCTACGCGTCACTTCTCATAAACACACAACAAACCACACATGTAAAAGTAGATACATAGCGACTTGAATTAAGTACGAGAAGTGTCCATCATCCCATACATAAGAATTTGTTTAAACGTGTACATAAAAAAATAGCGGCGTGTGGCGGATTATGTCAATTGGGACAGAAAGTGAGATGACGGATAACATTGCTACGTTATTCGTGACCGGGTGGCGTGCGTGCCCATACAAGTGTGATGAGAGCGGTTGAGGAAACAGTTGGGTTTGCACTGGAACGTTTGAGGAGAGCGTGGACTTTGAGAAGTAGCAAATAGGTTAATGATTGAGTATGAACGAAGTTGCCGCGTGTCGCTCGTTACCCGCTTTGTACCGGGTATTATATGGGTCTTTAACTTAAGAAACTGAGTTCATACTCAAACTATACTCATTTCATTTCACAATTTTCTCGCTCCCACAGCTGTATGGTGAAGAAATTTCGATACCAACAGATGTAAACCCGGCCCACATAGAACAGATCAGCACAGTCGGGTTCGACATTCACCAAATACACACCGGTTTGTCGACAAGGAGTGAAATCGCCAGCCAGTTTCGCAACCCTGTGGGCACGCGCCTTCCTTGTGTTAAAGTCGTTTTCGGTCTTTTTCGATTTCACCCACACACAACCCTGATTGCGTCATGGGATCCTCTGACGGCAGCAAGAGCGGTAGAAACGCACAGAACCTCAACCAAAACCCGGGCCAAGGCGAACGTGATAGCCATCAAGCTGCCAATCAAGGTCAAGAAAACCAGAACTCAAGCCAGAACCAAAGACATCAAAACAGCCACTCTGGTCGTCCCAGTCACGAACCCCTCACATGGATGACACCTACCGCTGTGCGATCAGGTACCGATTCCAAGAAGGACGTAGAAGACAAAGAGCCTAATCGTCCTCGCGGCCATTCAACTTCGGAACAGGCCCAGGGAAAGCCCCTCGATGAGGTGGTGGACAACTACCGACAGTGGCTAGAAACCATCGATCGTACCAGTGGGTCTTCGCCAGGCCAGAATCTGGCAGCAGCGGCCGTGGCAGCTTTCCCCATGGCATCTTCGATTCCAAACACGTTCCCGTCTTTTGACGATCTGAGCCAACAGCAAGGGCAACAAGAACCTCAGTCATCGAGTCATCGGCATTCGTACCAGCAAAGTCTGGATAGTCTGCGACAGCGCGGAACTGAACCGCAAGCTCACGGCCAAAACGATCGGCCGCAGCATCATGGGAACGACGACCCAAAGCATCAGCTTCGTGAGGATTACGAAGAAACTGACAAGATGACGCTCGACCCGGATCTTGACTCTGTGGCCTTTGCTCTCACCGAACCTCTATCTCAAACAACAGAAAGTGCAGCTCTTCGGGCCAGTGGTATCGTTCACGACAACTACGACGACAACTCGAGGGAGTCGTCTAATCGTTTCGAACCGATCAAGGCTGTTCTTACACCAAGGGCAAGTAGCACTAGCCATACAGAGACTCCTGATCAGGAACAATCACAGAAACAACCACAGCAACCATTTGCCACCTATATGCCTTTTGGTACTAATCTCAGCAACACAACTCGAAGCAACACTGACGTCAGGTCGCATTCGTCGAACGGGTGGATGAACCGCTCGCGTTTCAGACCTTACTTTAACATCTCTCTTGTAGGCGATTCCAAAATTGCCACCTGTATCTATTGTGGGAAAGACTATAAAGAAGGTGAATCTACTGGAAACTTATCCAAACACATAACCAATAATCATGCGACTGAGTATAAATCTCGCGAGCGTGCTGCTTCGAAGGAGAACACATTGACTTCACTCACCAGTAAAGAGCGGTCTTTGCGTCTCTCTGCAAGATTTGCTTCAGAACTCAATCGGGACAGTGGTACTTTGGCATCGGTTATTCTTATAACGGAAACGTTAGTGCCCTTTTACGTGGTAGAGTCTATGGGTTGGAAAATTATCAATGGTCTTGTTCCTGACGTTCCTCTTATAGAAACTCGCAAAGCCGTGGTTGAAAAAATGGACCATTATATCGAATGTTTGAATCAATCGCTCAAAGCAAGCTTGGAATCGTCCACGTTTGTCAGTGTCCAGCTTTACGTTTGTTCAAGAGAGGACGGGCTGAGATATCTTGCTGTTTCGGCTTCTTACGCTCCAAACATCTTGGATGAGGAGAGACTGGATAGCATTCACTCTCTGGACCTTTTGGTGAATAACACGGGAGACCCTGTGAATGGTCACCTACTAGATGTAGTGGAGTTCAATGACAAAGCTGATGACCATCCCTCTTTATACAAGGGTGTGTTAAAAATATTGGACAGGTACAATGTTACTTCAAAGGTCGCTGTGGTCACAGTCGATCAACTGAGCCATGCGCTAGGTTTGCATGATGACTTGATGAATGCCTTATTGAAAAACTCTGATTCGCGGGTAATGCGTTACCTTGGCAGTGTACGTCTGTCACGTTGCATCAATTCGGGTCTCGAGCTACAGTTTGAAGCTGTGGCCAACGATTTGATGAAGGACGGAGATTTCAAGCATGAGTACCAAAAGATAGAGAAACTTGCTCAATCTTGGGAGAAGATTCCTGCTCTACAGAGTTTTGCGGACGATCTTGTCAGACCGCCTCACTTTTCGAGTCAAGTCAACGAGGCTCGGGGAGTTTGGCGCCAGGTAACCAAATTTTTACGAGTGAGACAACGCCTAAGAGTTTGGTTAGAGAGCCCTGAAAGAGATGTTGAAGGGTCCGCGGTACAGGATATCGAAGAAAACATCTCTCACACATCGACAGCTCTAGAGCTATTCCGCTATTTCGTTGACTGTTGCTCGATTTTCGATAGATTGCGGGGCTCTTTGTTGAGCGACGGGATTTGCTTTCTACCTGAAGGATTGTCCATATATTACAAGCTGAATGGGTTTTTCGATTTGTGCGAACGGGCATCCAGGGGCGAGCAAATTCATCATGAAGAGTACTCCTTTTTGAATGGTTCAGACACACTACTGTCTGAGCACAAAGATAGGGTTTTGCGTGCCGTTTTAAGCAGCAGGAAACTGTTTAAAGGGTTTTTCGAAGGCGTTAAGACTAATGCCTTATTCTACGTGTCTGTTGCCTTGGACCCCTCAGCGCGGTTGGAAGAATTTCAAAAATACATGAGCGAAGACGAGATGAATTTCATCAAATGTGACGTGGAGGTCACTGTCCAGGAATATTTATCGAAATGCGATCTCTATGAACATAGCAGCGCCAAGTCCGAGGGTTCGGAACCTAATAAAGCTGCTAAACGCAAGAGGATGGGGCAAGAGCCTTCCAAAGAGGGCGTTTTCACCAGTAGCTACGACGAATGGACGCAATACAAGAGTGAAATCAAAGTTCTTTCGAAATCTCGTCGTGGAGTAATCCAATGGTGGGCCGAGCGTCGTGCCAAATATCCACACTTATTCAAGCTAGCCATGGCGTTGTACTACACGCAGATCAGTTCCAACGAGACCGAGAACATTTTTTACGTTACGGAACACACGTTGAAGGTGTATCAAAGAAGTGTTGGACGAGCCAACACGCAGAAGGTGATGCTTCTGAGAAACCGATTCAAAAACTTTGGCTTGTACAATCAGGCTCTGCGATTTGTGAACCCATCTATTGATTAAAACATACCTTTTGTAATTAATGTATTCATGTAAGAAAGCGTAAAACATTAGCGTTTTTGCGAAAAATCGTGCGTTGCTCAGAGAACCATAAAGGCTTTAAGGGAAAAACGATGAAGTCAACAAGGGGTTTGTCAAAATTGAGGTTTCTGCAATGCAAATGCAAATGCAATGCAATGCACGAGGTGTTGGTTGCCATGACATCGCAATAGCAAAAACAATGGACGTAGCGAGTGACGTGTAACCGTCAATTTATCTGCGGAAAAGAAACGAGAGCGAACGGGCTGAACGGGCGAACATTCTAAACTCCGAGTGGGTAGGTTTGCCGTAGGAAGATACCTTTCTCGAGAGACCATCAGCTAAAGGAAAGGGCACAACAAAGAGAGAGAGAGAGAGCGATAGATCCCTGTAACAGACTTCTGCCTTGCTCTGTCTTGTCTTGATCCTCACATGCACGCTTTTAGCCGTGCGATACTTGGCTCCTGGCCCCCTTCTCTCTCTCTCTCTCTCTCTCTCACTCTCTGTAATATTGCCCGATCCGGAAATCGTGCACCCGTTTTGAAAGAGGCCTCGAGCGCACCGTGTCGTCACAGACAGACGTCGTCACCAGCATTGCCAAGTTTTGAAGTGTTGTCAACCAGCCACCACGCACGCAGCCGGAAGACCCGGACGCTAAGACGCTAAAAACGCTAAACACGCTAAAAACGCTAAAAACGCTGCATCGAGAGGATCAAGCTGAGTGAGTGTATTGTCTTGTTTCTGTGTGTTTCTTTTTGGCTATCGCACGGTTGCAAGTAGCCATTTATTGAAGTTCTTACGGTGGTGGGCAGACAGACAGACGTATCGGTGTAAATAACGTGTATGTATGTATGTATGTATGGTATAGTACTAGATAGATCTCGATTGCATAACCCAAAGGGGCAACGAGACCCAGGGAAACGAGACCCAGGCCGGATTTCCGGTCCTCAAACAAGAATACTAATGACCAGTGTCAATCATTTAAGCTGCTGCTGCTGCTGCTGCTGCTGTTGCTGCTGAAATTTACGGACCCAGATTCCTTGCGCTTTAACTGCTGCTTCTTCCTGCTTCTTCTTTTGTCCTCCCATACCGCACGGTCGGCTCCGGTGCCGTTCGTGCTGAGATATGGAATCTTATGTATGTATGTATGTATGTATGTATGTTCGAGAATTCCGGTCGTAGCTGAGCATTCTCTCTCTATCTCTCACCGCTAGTGTCTGGAACTTTTTCAAACCTGTATAAGAAAGTGACTGGAAATAAAGAATAGAGAGAAAAGCCAATTGGAACTGGAACGGTTGGTTTCATAAACTCAAAGAGAACACCTCATCACACGGGTCGTCTTTTGTCTTACGTCTTACATCTTACGTTTTGTCTTTGATCTCTTGTCTTAAGTCCCTGTTCTTGCTGTGTAACCCTAGAGTAACCCTAAAGTAACCTTTACTCTAAAGAATCCTGCCCTGAGTGACACTAATCCCGGGGCAACAACGGGGCAACAACGACCCTAATATCAGATCTCATGCGCTCGAGAAGTGTATCTATCACCACGATCCAAAGCCCAATTTCTCTTGCGCTACGGCACTTACATACCCACGTACCAGCTAACCTGCCCAGTGTCTCTCTTTCAAACACTCACTCTCATTCTACTACCAGCTTAACTGCCCAAACGGGGCATAAAGCCCAGTGAAAAAAAAGCTAATGCACTCACACACAGGCTGGAAAAAAAAAAAGACACCACCGATTACAGAAGGTGTGTGTACGCTGAGATACGCTGGGATACGCTGGGATACGCAAGACTAGGCTGCTTTGGGCTGCACTACGCTACGCTACGGTGTGTTTCTGAGCTAAAAAAATTGAAAAGATGTCCCTGTCTCCATGGCCACTACTCACATTGCCTCTGTGTCTCGCTGGTAAGATTTTCGATCCTACTATAGTCTCATTAACCATTAACCCTAACCAGTAAGTATGCTCGAACAGCTTTTCTGCTTCTTCTTCTTTTTTTTTTCTACTTCCCTCTCGGTTGCCCATCGTGTGCCAGCCAGAAAAACCTTGATCCGGTTCTTTATTCACAGTCAGTAGAGGCTTCCTTAGCGCATCCAACGCACGAATTTCCTGTCAAATAGGGCTACGACGATACGGCAGATACGGTGAGTTGTTGGTGAGGAAACTGTGAAGATTGATGGATGGTTATGGTGGTGGGTTTTTTCGATGTATTTGTGAGTACTATTACCAATTTTTTACATTAGAGAGAGAGAGAGGAGATATATATATATATATATATATATATATATATATAAGAAGTAATGGGAAATGTATAACTTACACTTCTCCATCTCTTTCAATTACATCTTTTCGAAGAAAGAATAGCTTTCTAGAGTCCGTGAGCTGACACAATATAGAGCCTGGGCCAGGGTTCTTGAAAAAGTCAGATCAAACAGAGATAGAAGTGGAAGTTCGTGAGTTGGAAGTGGAAGTTCGTGAGTTGGAAGTAAAAGTTTAAGATTCTGTGATTGTCAATAAGAGTGTTAGTGTGTTAGATTGCTCAAATACATACACACACAAACAAACACACAAATCAGTCGTCTTTCTACTACTCCTGTCTCTTTCTTTCCTTTCCATTCCATTCCTTTTTTGGTTTCGTTTGTTGACCAATCCCCCTGATTGTGTGGTTTTCCCCCGTCTCTCTGGCTCTCCTCATCCACCCAGCCGCCCTGCATCGCGCTAATTTGAAGCGCCCAATTTTCTCATTATTCCCTGCATTTTTTTTTTTTAACCAAAAACCAATTGGTTATCGGCCCATCGCCAAAAATACTCACTCCACAAACACCTCAGAAATACCTCAGTAGCCAGCCGGTCTTCGCTACTTCAGTTCCTCTTTGTGTGTCTATTATTCCCCTCTCTCTGTAAGGTCCCAGTTCCAAGGTAACCTTTCACCTTTTTTTTTCATTTTTGTTTGGCTACCGCCCCCAGGGATCGAACACCCGTCGTCGCCATCTTTACCACACGCGTCCCATCTCATTTCCATCTCTCGTGTGGTTTCTTTCCCCTATCAACACCACTTCTCACCATCTCACCGCCCACCGCTCCTTCTTTCCTTCCCCTTCCTTATAGTCTGCATTTTTGGCCACACCAGTCTTGGAAATCAAACTCAATACACGGTGGAAAAATCGCCAAACTGACCCATACACGTTTGCTTTTTCCGCTAACTTGGCTGCATCCCTTACAAAACCCGGCCTCACAACCTCATCAAGTTTTCGTGCGTGAAGAACAAATTGTGAACCGCTAAGCAAAGCACTCCCCTCAACCACCCCACACACAACCGATTCGCCCTTGTCGAATCCCTGTGTTTATCTTTGGATCAGGAAAAAAGTAAAAATCCAGAGTCCCTGTTCAATTACGGTGGACCGGTATCGAGGAAAAAATATCGAAGCAAAGTCATCAACGTCAACTATCCAAGTCTGTTCAAGAAACTTTCACCTTCAATACTTTGCCTCACTCTTACCCATCCGTCTTTGCTGTCTCACAATTACGCGATATACCGTCGAGTACCAAAGATTGCACTAAACTACTACAACTACAACTATCATTTTCAAAACCTGAAAAAAACAAATCGAACAAATCGAACAAACTGAACTGAAAAGTGCCAACTCGAGTCATAATCACCTCCCTTGTGCTTTCCACCCACTTACCACACAATGTCGTCGTCGTTATCATCTTCGTCGGCTCATCTCTCAACCATGGCCGGCGTGAGACGCTCGGTCTGGAACTCAAGAGCTGCTCATCCAAGGGTCGTCCAAATGGAACTTTTGGCTCACCAGCTTGCCTGCCAGGACTACAGCGTCGATATCCTGCGACACCTTATCGATATCGAGCAAAACAGCAGACCCTGTCTCGCCAGCTTCCAGGCGCAACCGGAAATCAACACGCACATGCGGTCGCTCATCTTCGATTTCGCCATGTGCTGCCACACAAGACTTGCCCTGTCGTCGTCCACACTGTTCCTGTGTTTCAGCGTCATCGACCGCTACTGCAGTCGCATCGTGGTCAAAAGCTCAACGTACCAACTCGTGGCCCTTTGCAGCTTGTGGCTTGCATCCAAGTACACCGACAAAAAACCTCGTGTTCCATCTTTAAGATCCCTCCAGAATCTGTGCTGCTCGCAGTATTCCAGGACCCAGTTCCAAGAAATGGAACTTCACATCCTCAAGGCCCTCAACTGGACCCCTTGTAACGCCCCACCTCACGACGTGTTTGTCGATATTCTATTGAAAAATAAGATAAGCTCTCTAAGTTACCGTGGCCTCAACATCAACGACCTTAAGTACGCTAGTTGTGTTCTATGTGAACTTGCCTGTTTCGATCACGTCCTGGCGTTTGATTGTAACGCCAGTGCCGTCGCACTTGCTGCAGTCACGGTGGCCACCCACGCTTTACGTTTGTCCATCGACGGCGAGTTTTTGCATTACTCCGCTATGCTCAAGGACGTAAACTTGCAACGCGTTTGTGGGCTTATTTTGCGGAAATTGCGTACCCGCAACTTCCCTTCTAGCTTCAAGCTCAAATATTTTGGCCAAAGCTCGGTAGAGTCCAACCCCATCATCAAGAGCTTGATCGAGTATGACCAAGCCGTCTGCCCGCCAACACCGGTTTCTGCTACTTTGGGATCCGTGAACTTGGGTTTCCCGGGATCCCAACAACACGGTGACACCTCAATTGCATATACCGCTAGAGCTCCCAATCGTGTTGTTTCCCAACCATTTAGGTCTCCGCTTGCTAATGTCCCTCCGACTCCAAGCACGCCTTCTTCGATAGGACTGAAGAACCATGCTCGAGCGCCAAGTTTCATGGAAACCCCACAGTCATCTGCATCTCCCAATCCAACCAAGCCCGTGAACCCTGCTGCATACTTAGCCAAGAGTACAACGACAGGTGCACCGACCAACATGCACAAGCGATCTGACTCCAAACGCAACTCCGCATACATGGATTTGGATTTTTTCGACATGGCTGAAGTAAGTTGTAAGCGTCCAAGGTAATAGAAATTGTTTGCCGGGCGTTTGCGAGCAGGGATCCTTCAAAGCTTTTAAACCCTCGTCCAAATCACGACAAGCTCATGATATGGCATCATACTGCGAAGCTTACGAATCTTTTAATGACAAAACACAAATCTCTTACAAAATCACCATTGGTCTCTCTCAAGCATTGGAAAGAAACGGTCAACGTCCCAGACTCCTCGCATTCTATCCTTTGCCATAACTTCGAGCGGAACTACTCGTTCCCAAACTGAGATGTCCAAGGGATACTTGCTTCTTGTAAACCGGGACCCTGCCGTTGTCCATGCATCAGTTTCTTCCAAATTTTCGTGGGCGATACCCTATTTTGGGAAGGTTTACTGAGTTCCAATTAATTGGTAAAAGGGTTCACCCATTTTGCATCCTAGTCAGAGTATTACTTTACATATTTTTACGCATTTTACGCCGTTCTGTGATTATCAATTCGATGTTTTCGCACTCTTTGATGCTGTTGTTTTCAATTTTATCTCTGAATTAGCCGCCGAGATTCGTATGCAGGGTCCTGCAGAGAATTTACAGAAATATGCATGTATACATAATCATGCATATTGTGAACTTCCTTTACAATCGATGACCCGTCAAACGCGATGTCTATGAAAGAAGAGATTTTACACATTTTTAAAGCCTACCTACCATCACGCAACGAGACCTGAAAAGTTCTGAAAGTAGCACACTTCTCCTCGTCTTTTACTTCACAACACTCATCATTGAGATGGGTAAAAGACCAATCGGTTCGGATCCTCAGACCAATTTCAAGAGATCAGAAACTTTAACGGAAGCCATCAAGAATGAATACACTAATTACTGTCCCTCGACCAAAATCGAGACCATAGACGTTCTCGAGCTTCCGGATACCCCTGAAAGAATCGAAAGATTTCTGAAAGACTATGTGATCGCGAGAAAACCTTGCAAAATCAATGGGGTTATAGGGGGAGAACTGTTCTCGAAAAAATTGCACCCACAGCATATAACGTCCATTTTTCCGAAAGAACAAATTCTACAGGTCGAACGTAAAGTTGATGGTGGTTTTGGAAGTGGCGAGAAACGACTCCATATGTCCTTTGGTGACTTTATGTCGCGCTTGAAAATGGGTGAAAGCGACCTATACTTGACCACGCAATACAGAGGTGATAGTACGGGTACAAATGGGGCTTTAGCAGCCGCAGAGGAAAAGGAGCAAGAAGAAGAAGAAGAAGAAGAAGAAGGAGAAGGAGAAGAAGAAGAAGAGGAAGAGGGAGAAGAAGGCTGTCACGCTTTTGCCGATGGGTCGCTTTCGGATGCAGGCTCATTTATCGCTGGCGATTTAAGAGATGATTTTGATGACCTCAAATCTCAGGAAGAGGAAGTTGTTGCAAACCTAAAGTCCGGACCTCTAACATGGCCAGAAGCCGAAGAACGGATAAAAGAGCTATACCAGCCTCCGATGGACAGCTTGATTGGCACTTTGTCGGAAAGTCCAGAATTTCTGAGTGCTCTTATACCGCAACAAATCAACCTTTGGATAGGAGCAACATCGCAAACAAACACCAAGGCTCAGGATGAGTTCCTGTCGAATTACGATGCTCAACTACCCCGTCTTGGCCTGGGAAGATTTGTGCCCGGCGGTGGATCTTCGTCAGGATTACACCACGACCATGCCGACAACCTTTACGTACCTGTCAGCGGGCACAAAAGGTTCACGTTATTTTCCCCCAAGGACGCACACAAGATGTATACCGTTGGTACTATACGAAAAGTTTACGCATCGGGTGTCATAGACTACGCGAGATGCGAGAATTCGCCTTTGTGGCGAAATCTGCGCGACGATGGAGCGATTTTGGGCGAAGTGGCTCACCAGCAACTGAGTCACAACAAAAATTTGACTACGGAGGAACAGAAAAAATGGACAGATATCATCAAGCAGGACGAAGATTTTGTTGACCAGGATTCAGACGTCAAACTTGATCCCCCGTCCTTTTCGACAGTAATCCCCACAGTGGTGCATTTGGATAAAATTCAAGATTCCAGTTTACGACAGAAGATCCAAAACAAAGCTCTTGAAAAATGGCCACTTTTTTTCGAGGCCAACCGCATTGTAGTCGATTTGAAACCTGGAGAAATGCTATATCTGCCTGCAGGGTGGTTTCATGAGGTTACTTCATTTGGATCCCTTGATGCCAAAGATTTGAAGGACCAAATCCACATTGCGGCTAACTACTGGTTTATTCCACCCAATGGTGTGGACCTGGTCAACTTATATTCACACGAAGACAACTACTGGCACACGGACTTTGAGCGGACCCGTGCCGCTCTCGATATTGCAAGACAAGAAGTGAGTAAAGCTGGAGATGACTAGGTCGAAGAAGATCAATGTCAGTGATTTTCGAACACCACCAATTGCACAACAAGGGCTTCATGTCTAGGGCTTTCAACTTAGGGCTTGACGAGATATTGATATTACCCTTTGACTGCTTAATTTTTCTCAAAAATTTAAAGTTCAAAGGAAACAGTTCGAAACGCATAACCCCATCGCATGAAACTACTAACATGAAGGAAACGTCAAATCAAGTCCTACTTCGACCATGACTCCAAGCATTATATGACACATGGGTAAGCTAATTCCTCACGGTAATCGAATGCTTTGAGAGCTTGACTTTTGAGACCTACAATTAATCGTACAAAACGATACAGTTTCCAAGGTGACAGAAAGAAATTTGTGCTTTTACAATAACATAGTTTCTCTGCCAGGTCAACTCCAAACAATCTCTGCAACCTGAGCTCTCCATCTTGCTATCCTTTTGGACCTTTGGTTTTAGCCAATTCCTTCCACATTTGGAATATTCGTAGAAATGGCCCTACAACAAAAAAAATCTAATATTTCAAATTACCTAATTTTTCACCGCGTTTGAAATGATTCAATTGTAGGCCATCGCTTGATACCCAATTATTGACTCCAGCTCTGGAACGCCTGACAACGTACCATTATTTGATCGTTTCGGTGCATCTTACCCACCTGAACGTGTTTGGATAATCATATTCTCTTGATCGCCCTTTTTCCCCGGTTCAAATCTGTTCATTTTGGCGTTTGTTCGCTCAGGAAGTATACAAACATAAAACCTAATCAGTTACTGTTGTAGGTGACTAGTATCGGGTTGCCTTGTACCGATAGGATTATCTTCTTTCTCTCACTTGAAGGAGATCAGCAAATTTCTGGTTTGGTTGGTGATCGTTTTTGATTTTCAGTTACTCAGGGTCCACCGCTAACTCAACCATAGTTTTTGGTGCGATTTGATTCAGTACAGATACTGTTTGATCCAATCTATTCAACAGCATTCCAGACTATAGCATTTGGATAAGCACCTGTTCTGCTTGCATGTTTCGCGGACTCATAAAACTCAACTTCAGCAAGCTTTAGTAGTTGACGCAGATGGCTTTAACCAATTCGAGACCCTTGCAGATCCCTGCACTTGAAAACGAAACCCTCCACAATTCTGCATCCCCTATATTTCAGCCAAGCTCACTTAGTAGCTCATCGCAGACTGCATCATCAGAGAACTTGGCAGAACGAAGCAACTCGAGTGTGACTTCGGACTCCAGTAACGAAATTAACACTTCGGAAACTCCTATCATTCGCAAAGACCTCGCAGCGCTGAAACGGTCTAATACGTCGTCACCAGTTCCGTCTTCAGGCGGTGTTTCTGAACTATCCATCACAGTTCCCGTTACGGGACAACGTCCAAAACCCATTAAGAAGGACCTGTCCATGGACGATGACATTTTGCTGGCAATATTCGTTATACTCTACGAAAAAGATGCACAGCAGAAAGGTGTAACCGTGAAACAGCTCTGCGATTACGTGGCCGAGAAACATCCCGATATGGCGGGCGCTTCCACTAAGCTGTCGAACTTGATATCGGCCAAACTCAATGCCTACGTGAAAAAGGTCGAAAAGGGCGAAAAGACCTTGAAGTATGCTCTTTCGCGTCAGTGGTCTGAGGGTTCACCTCGAAGGATGGTCTACGTTTACCGCGGGGTGTTGGCGTCGGATTATAAGGCGCATACGCAATCCATGATGCTTCAAAGACAAGATTCGAAATCGAAAAGCGGAAAGCCAAGCGGAGTCAGCAAAAAGGGCTCAGGGTCCTCACAGACTAGCAACGATTCTAATGGAGAGGCCACGGGAGCTGAGACCAAGAACGGCAACCAGGGCAGTCGTGCGTTTGCGGTCAACAATACGTTCAGCATAAGCTCATTTGCGAGTGATTTCAACATCCCTTACGCTTCATCTCCTGTGACAATGAGACTTATCCCGCATTCAACCGAAAGCAGTAATAACGAGGTCAGCTCCAGCGATTCTTCCAGGGCGGACGTAAGAGCCAGACCTAGTTTCAGCGAGCCTGTCAATAAAAGACCCAGGATTTCGTCTTCTGCAGAAGCACCTCCGTTTGCTGCTGTCCCGTACGTTACAGCTGCGGCAGCTGCTCCCAGGCTCAGCAAGCTGAGTGTGAAGCGGAATGCTGGACTTTCAGAACCTGCCAATACAACAGGCGCATCGTCCAGTAATAAAAAACTCGCAGTGACGCAAAAATCGGTCGATACCGATCAATTTCTTTCCACCAGCTTCCTGGAACCATTCTCTCCTAGCTTGGCCTGTAGTTCCTGGTTACAAACCATACGGTCAGGATTTCTTCTAGAAGAAATTGACTCACCAGAGGCCATTTCCGTGGAAGAATTCGATGGACTTTTCAATTGAAAGATCTATTCACAAGCTACACACATATCGGGCGGGTTTCCATCCGTCATTCTTTCTTCAGTTCAGTTCAGTGCAAGGCCAGGTTATTAAGGCCACATTAGGGTTTGGTTAACATGTTAAAAAGGGCAAGTTGTAATATTATTTTAATCATTTTTTATTGAACATTAAGCAAGCTCTTGTAAGATCAAGTGCTCAACGTCTCGCGAGATTCTTAACGATTCGAAACTCAACTGTTCTTCCTTCTAAGTATTTTCGAGATGCTGTTAGTTTATGAAATAGTGATACAATTTCAATAATTGAAAAATATTGATGATGAAGTAGCTCATCGCAGAGCAGTTGAACTGAGATCAAGGCCATTTGCTACCTTTCCCAGACGCTAAGTAAGCGTTTGAAAGCTTTGGTATCCAGGGCTTCACATCATCTGCCTGCTCTAAGTTTTTTCATTTTGGAAAATGCTTCCGAGACTCCTGACAAAACAAACCATTAAAGATGTGTCTAAATTCAAAATATGTTCGAGACAACTCGGAACAGCCGGCTTAAGACCCAGCACTAGATGTCTTGCCAGAAGCTACATCGGCTGTAATGAAAGGCCTCTTTTCAGGGTTCAGCCAGTTCGTGAATTTTCAGCATCGCAAGTTGGTCTAAAATCAACTGAAATACCATTTGACAAACTGGACGAAGATCAAAGAGAAGTATTGACCGAAGAACGTGCCATTGACAAAGTTGACGTCTGTATTGTGGGTGGTGGTCCAGCAGGGCTTGCAACAGCGATAAAATTGAAACAACTGGACAGCACTTATGGATCTGGTGAACTTCGAGTCGTTGTGTTGGAGAAATCGCCTGATATGGGCTCACATATGGTTTCTGGTGTCATCATGGAGCCAAGGGCACTAAGAGAGCTATTTCCGGAAAGCGAGTATTACGACGAAAATGGGAAAGGTATTCCTCTGCCACCCGATCTGGTTACACCTGTCACTTCCGGAGAACTGAAGTATCTCATTGGCGACTTCGACGTGCCAGTTCCAGAACCACCGCAAATGTCAAACGAAGGCAACTATATGGGTTCCTTGAGCCAGATAGTAAGACATCTTTCTGAGAAGGCTGAAGAATTAGGAGTTGAAATCTTTCCTGGAATCTCAGTCTCTGAAGTCATTTACGGCGAAGATGGTAATTCTGTCGTTGGTGTAGCTACAAAAGATATGGGTATCACTAAACAAGGAACGCCTAAGTCATCCTTCGAAAGAGGTATGGAATTTCATGCAAGACAAACGGTTTTCGCGGAAGGGTGCCACGGCTCCCTCTCAAAACAGCTCATCAAGAAATTTAACTTGAGGAAAGACAAGTGTGCCCAGACTTACGGATTAGGTGTGAAAGAAGTTTGGGAAGTCAAACCAGAGAACTTCAAGAAGGGGTTCGCTACCCACACCATGGGATACCCACTTTCTAATGATGTTTATGGTGGTGGCTTCATGTATCACTTTGGAGAGGGGCTAGTTGCTGTTGGTTTGGTTGTTGGCCTAGACTATAGAAACCCTTATGTGTCGCCCTACCAGGAATTTCAAAAAATGAAGCATCACCCTTACTACAAAAACGTTCTCTCCGGTGGAAAATGCTTGGAATACGGAGCCCGTGCTTTGAATGAGGGTGGTCTGCAATCTGTTCCCAAATTAAACTTTCCTGGTGGTCTTTTGGTCGGAGCTAGTGCTGGCTTTATGAACGTCCCTAAGATCAAAGGAACCCATACTGCAATGAAGACTGGTATGCTTGCCGCAGAGGCCATGTTCGAAGTCATCTCGAAACTACCGCCAATTGAAAGCTTAGAAGAAGAGGATAGCGAAGCTTTGGTGGCCTCACCTATTAATCTCGAATCCTATGACAAAAACTTCAAAAACTCATGGGTATTTGAAGAGCTTTACGCAGTCCGTAACATCAGGCCTTCGTTCAACCACCCAGTACTCGGCCGCTTGGGAGGTATGGCATACTCTGGGCTAGACTCTATGCTTCTCAACGGACAAGTTGCATGGACTTTCAAGCATCACGAATCGGACGCCGCAGTCACTGATGCCGCTGAAAAATACGAACCCATTGACTATCCAAAACCTGACGGGGAAATCTCTTTTGATATCCTGACTTCTGTTTCCCGTACAGGTACTTACCATGATGAGGATGAGCGCTGTCACTTGAGGGTTCCTGATCAAGACCTTGATGAGCACGCCAATCGCGCTTATCCAAAATGGAAAGGAATTGAAAATCGGTTTTGTCCTGCTGGCGTTTATGAATACATCCCTGACGAAAGTTCCAAATTGGGCGTGAAGTTCCAAATCAACAGCCAAAACTGTATTCATTGTAAAACTTGCGACATCAAGGACCCTACGCAGGATATCAATTGGGAAGTACCAGAGGGTGGGGATGGACCAAAATACACTCTTACATAGAAAGCAGTGCTGTCTTGTAATTATTTATTCAAAAGTTTGACCAACCGCTAGTTGTATTTACCACCACATAGCTACAAACAAAAAATTTGGCTACATTGTAAAAAGCTTTCATCTTTTTCAGAACTTGCAGCCTGCACGTAGTGTACGCTGCACACACCAAATGTCTCTTAATTTAGCCGTTTAAAATAAAGGCAAGCTGGTCTTTGTCTGAGGTTTGAGTTTTGAATTGAAGTCTTGTATGCAACAGGCGCTAGTACAGCTTTGGGTGACCCACGATTGTTTGAGATTGGCCGGAGATTGGGACAAAATATTATGCAAATTCTATCAGAGCCTTCTTATAGCAATGGTGACACATCTTTATAACCATAAAGTACATGGAAGCCATCTATTAACAATTATAGCCTGGTCATACTCGAGGCCGTGAGTTCTAAGCGAATGCCCAAACATTAAGAATGCGCTCACTGCTTTCCCTTAACATATCTCTGACGACGTTCCAATCATCTTCGCTTTCTAGCATAACAAAATCGCCGTCCTCATCTTGGTACTTTATTTTGGAAATGCTGCCTGCATGTGTCAATTTCCTTTTGATGATGTTCAACAGGTTGTCAACGCCTGAATTAATCTCAACCAAAACAGTGTAAAAATCATTCTGAAATGCGATTCTGACCAGTAGCGTTGTCTCGGGTATTGATGACCTATAGCTTTCCGATATGGATCGATATTCGTTTTCGAAAGACTGATGAGTTTGATGTCTCGGCAGTACATCTGAGATTCTTCTATTTTGGTTGCTGGTCAACGAACTCATACTGTTATGCGGATAGTAGGTCGTGGACGAATATGATGAACGATCACTATTGCTACCATTGCTTTTCAAGGACTCGCTTCGTACTTGTCGCAAAAGAGTCTGGAGACAGTTATGCCAGTTATCTCTGGTCTCCTCATTTTTAAACTTTAGGATAAAATTCCCATGCTCTTTGGGGGATTCCCATATGATATTGAGAGCGCGGGCTTCCATTGGATTCACTTTGTTTAAGTTCACAATCATGATGCGACCTCTAAGGTCTAGTTTCGAGTCGTTTGGTCCTCCAGGAGAATTGGCATTACTACTGCCACTAGTTGAAAGATGTAGTGTAGATGACGAGGTGGTGCTGGATTTCTTCTTGAGCGATATGCTGTTGACCTTTTTTTGAACCATCTCGCTGAATAAAATGATAATCTTCTCGAAAAGATAGATTTCAAAGTCGTGTTCAGATTCGTTTGTATTTCCAGTCGAAATGGAGACTTTATCAAAATATAACAGCTCGCCAAATTTGGCAATGCGGTATCCTTTCCAGTTTACAACTCGATCATACAATTTTTTGACAACTTCGTGATTTTCGGTCCTCCTTTGATTTTCATTGATGCTACGTGCAATGCTCTTTGAAATATCCCAGGCTAACTCTAGTTCTTTAGAGTTGGCGCTCGACGTAGACTGATGTAGAAGCTCTCTGAGCAACAAAGGGTACTTGCAGAGTCTTTGCACTGGCTTCAGGAGAAAGGACTGAAGTTCTAGCTTATTGGCAATAACGAAATCCGACCCTTGCATTTTGTCGAAGCTCGAAGAAATAAAGTCTATGGCAGCATTTTGTCCAATAGACCACGGTTCATAAAGCTTGAAAAAGTGCTTCGAGTGCATAAACAAGGCTCCAATTCGTTGCTTGTTTGCTTCGACCTGTCCGTTTATTTCGAGAGATATGAGGAACCTTCTTTGGAAGTCTATAATATCTTTGATGTTTGGGAAGAGCATTTTCAGTTCTTCAGAGCTGATGATGCCTCTATGCAAAAGTTGATTTCGATATTGGTTTAAAATTTCCATATCGAAGACATATTTTCGCTCGGTCTCGACAAACTCGCGAACTATCTTTCCTTGATCTGTATTGGACCATCGTAGCTCCTCAAAAGGCACATGAGGAAATACCTGAGGAGCTGAGTTTATCAATGTCTCCACCACGTCTAGGACCTTGATAAAGTGATCTGTAGTATTAGAAAATACGTCGGAAATGGTGAATAGCTCTTCATCACTGAATGTGAAGTACTTCTTGCAAGCCAAAATGAAATCGTAAATCGATTTTTTGCAAATCTTCTGATCGTCCGATGACACCACGGGGAGTTTGAATTGTGGTTTGACTGCATTGAATATTATGCACAATGGTGAGCCTTGCTGGAAAAGATGTGCCAGCTGGGTCACTGGATCGCAGTCCATCGTTATAGGCAAAATACCCATACTAAACGTTACGACCGTTTCTTCAATAGTCAAATTCGACATATCCAAGTCATCAGAGTAGCTTCCATTGGAAATCGCACTGATACGTCTATCGCCCAGAGGTTTTGTGCCGTTGGAACTTGAAAGATTTCCCACACCGGATCCAGCGTTGGAATGCCTTTGATTGCTCAATTGTTGCTGCTGAGACAGCAGAAGTGCTTGTTTCTCGCTCAGTAGTTCACTGCTAGCATGTGCAAGATTCAAATACGGTTTTATCTGCGGAAGCTGCTCGAGCCGTTTCTTTACTGTTAGACATATATGGTAAAGAGAGTCCTCATTCGTGACCCGCCGGTTCAGCAGGCTTTGCGTCGATTGCGTGACCAGTGTCGGTAGTGACACTGTCGATTGCGATTGAATAGCCATGCGTGAAGTTTGGCGACACACGTTCGACCTAGTCAAAGGTTTTGTAGCTCCGAAGATCCTCGAGTCTTTCCTCTACCGGTGGAAGTGTATACCATTTTATAGAGAAGAGTTCGAGAATTTAACGACTGGGGAATAATATCATTGCGGACGAGCATCACCAAGAAGACGGGTCGACAACGTCCCGGCGTCAGTGTCTCGACCAGGGGCTTTGAAGCTGAATCAATTGGAGGATGACTTATATTGTAGAAAGAATTCAATGGTTCAAAGCTGAACTTTTTTCGGAGCTTCTTTTCATCAAATTTTCATGTCATTTGGCTTACTTCTCGAGCGTTCATTTTATCAATTTCTTATAATTACAGGTCAACGGATATCTGAATATCACAGCGAATGGGTTGTGCGTGCGTGCATGAGTCTCAGTCCTTCTCATCTTTTAGTTTTTTCTGAACTCTTAGGTACTTTTTTTGTTCCATAGCGACCTTTGAGCTTTATAGGTCACTTTGTCGACCACGGTACCAACGGCAAGAATACCACCAATACTAGTTATGCAGTTTAGTATGAAACCAGACCATGTTTGTGCGTGCTGCTCTTTGTTGATGACTTTGAGCGGGGACATCTCGAAATGCACGTAGAGGCTGGGGAATCCACCGCGACCGTGAAGCGTGTTAGGGTGATCCTCGTCCGCTCCGCCGTGAATAGGACGGGAATGGTACGTGGCACTAAACTGGGTAGTCTCTAGCTTGGACCCATCGAGATGCTCGAACCGTGTGGGCACAATTTTCAGAAAATAAGAAAACTGGTGTAAATGGGTGTCTATGTCGGGAGTCACGACCTTTCCATCCAATGGCGCGGTGGAGGCACTCGCTGAAGCACCTTCATCGAGCTCTTGGCCGAAACTAAAGTGGTTGACGATGTGGTTAAAGTTCAAGTTGAGGTTTTTTTGGTAGAGCGACATGTCATGAAAATGACCGCGTGTATCACGGTAACCTTTGCCTGGAGCAAAATGCAAGCTTCCTTCAATTCTGTTGAGCTTGGCTTTGCCCTTGATTCTACAACCTTCATTGATGTGTTTGTTGACTTTTTCGACGTAACCTTCACGTTCGCATTGTTCAATATTTTTGCCATCAAAAAAGGCCCATTGTGCATTCGCATACGCATCACGTACGTCCTCACACGTTTGACAGCAAATCCGCTCTTCCTTGGGCTTTCCCTCATTCTGAGATTGGTCTTTAGCACCGTAGCAAGGCCCACAGTAGTTTTCGTCGTTTGGTTGAACATCATCCTGCTCTCCAACCGTGAATTTTTCTGTACCCAAACTTTGCCCCGATGAATCTAGTTTTGTTTTGCTCCACCCACTATCCAAGAGGTCCAATTGAAGCTCGCCAGAGCTGTCCATGACGTCTAAGTTTAGCAAATAACAGGGCATGTTTGGGAACGTCACATCCATGTTTAGATCCAGTTTCAAATGACGGTCTCGATCCACAACCAGATCTGGACGTGTGACCACTTTGTGAAGTTGTCTCCACTCACTGAACAGCAGCATAAACGTTACCAAAACGCATGAAAGCGTGATAATGCCGCCTGTTCTAGTTCGGATTCTTACATCCTCCTCAGTCTTTGCAAAAGCGTCTACAGATAGCAAAGTAGACTTCTTCATCCCGATCTTATCAGCGACCTATTTGACCGTTTGAATCGGATCTCTGAAGTGCTTGAACGATTCAATGTTGAATAGTTGTTCATCGCTGCATACCATTCATTATTCATTTCTTATATGCAGTATTACTGACGATGTATGTATCGTGATACGAAAACTCAGCTGTTCAGTGAAGACGTCAATTCAAAGGATCGAATGACCAAGGAGTGTGGGCGACTGTCTATTAAAATTGCGTAGCTGCAGTGAGTTTTCTAAAATTTTCTGTCCTTTCTTTCAATGTCTCTTTACCCCACTGTGTGAAGGCCCAAATGTCGCGGAATCTGATATATCGATTTGACCAGAATACTTCAACAAAACTCGAAATTTAGAGCCTTTTGAGAGCCAAAAAACCATGGGTGGAGCGATCTAAATGGCTTGAATTCAAATTCTCAAGGAACCATCGATTGTAGTAGATGCTGTGACACATTAGTACAAAATGATCTGTCATTCCGACATTTAGGTTCAACAAGCTGCGCGGAATGAAGGAGTTTGCTCGACTTGACTGAGCAACCATGGGAATCGATTTTTAAGCATTTTTGTGGAATTTATTCTTTGTGATTCAAAGAATGCAAAAGACGGAAGCTCCTGCGAAGGTGGGTTCATTTCAACGGGCACAAATGGGATATTATATTAGACGAGACAACTTAGCAGAGGTAAAGCTCGCTTGGTCGTCATTTCAAGTTCCATAATCCGGTTTGACTCTATAGCCTGATACCTGCTCGCTGAAATCAAAAGATGTGTCTTGGCGACATGAATAGATCCGCGAAAATTGGAAAAAGGTGGAGGCTTGTCGAGCGGTAGAAGCAGATGTGTGTCACTTTATTCAAGGCCGCTAAAACTGAATCTACTTTCCATTTTGGGCTTTTGCATGTTATGTCTATCTCCAACAAGGCTCTGTAAAGAAAAACCAGGTATTTTTTGCGTCGAGCCTCCTTTTGGACATTTGATTCTTGGCTTTCAAAGTACAATCAATCAAATTTCATAGAATCAACGGCTTTTGGCAGCAGTTCCCAAAGATCAAAATTGTGTCTGTCGTCTTTCGTTAAACCAGGCTGTCATCGAGACTGTTTAGCGGCACGAAACGTCCATAGTTAGTTTCACGGCGCAATTTTGACTTGATCCGCCACTCATGTTTTCGCAGAGTTCAATTCACATTTGAATTGGTCTCGATGTTTTTGAGGGCTCCAATTGAGCTGGCAATTGGCGGCCTAATATTGCGCGGGAAGGTGTGTGTCTATGTATGTGAAGCGCATGTTTAATAGTTCCTAAACCTGAATCCATCGCACGATCGCAGTACTGCTCTAACCCGTAAATTTCCGATTTTCAATAAATCTTACAAGCACTTTGGATCCAGTTTGCAGTAGCGGGTGGTCTGCCACCGCATTCATCCACTTATTCAGATCCTTTTTGCGCTCCTCCACAACCTCGTCACTAAAACGGTTGCCCAAAATAATCTTGCCCGGTAAGTTTGGAACAACCACTTTAGGGTGGCTTGACAACGAAAGCTCCTTTAGTAGACATTTGCGGAAAAGCTCGAATTCAGAGTATCGTCTGCGAACGCTGCTCAAGCGTTGCGAAAAAGAGGGCAGATTGGTCCGACAGATAATTTCATAGTCTATATACATTCCGCGCTGATCGTTATGTGGTAAATGGGTTTTTGGATTGGCAACTTCAATTTCCAAAAAGTTTTCCGGTTCCGCATAAAGATCGACCGAATTGGCCGGTTTTTGAGGCTGTAGTGAGCTAGATTCAACGCTGCTACTGAAGGATTGAAATTTGCGCATTGTTGATGCGATATGGCTTGGTTTTAACTTGTTGTTCTCTTCTATGATATCTCCTTTAAATAAGTTGAGTTTATCAACATGATTAATCAACTTAAAGATATATAAATATAGTTGCACAGCTCATCGCTTGAATAGAAAACGACGATTGTTCAGTGTAATCCCACTCTATCAGCTTCAAAATGGACTCTCAACCTGATGAAGAGGAAGTTGACGTTTTTCGCAATGTCGCACAAGGCTTGGTTGGTAGTTACCTTGAGATTACTATACAATATTGGCAAGAGTTGATCAACGAAATAGAAATGACAAATGAGCCAGGCAGCGAATTCCAGGATGATTTCAAGTCACACTCGCTACCTCTGGCCCGAATAAAGAAGGTGATGAAAACAGACGAGGACGTTCGAATGATAAGTGCAGAAGCACCGATCCTCTTTGCCAAAGCGTGTGAGATTTTTATCACAGAGCTGACGTTGAGAGCGTGGTGCATTGCGGAGGAACACAAACGGAGAACGCTTCAGAAGAGCGATATAGCACAGGCGTTGTTGAAAAGTGACATGTTCGATTTTTTGATCGATGTCGTCCCCAGAAGCACCGAGTGATGCGTAGTTACGCATAACAGGCCTCTGTAGGGCGGTCGAAAAGGCTTGAAAAGGCTTGACAGGGCTTGATCTACAAAAATAGCTTAGGCTTCACGCAATACTGCAAGAAACAATTTGAAGCCCTTTCTTTTGGTTGCTTTTCAAAGGACTAGGAGCCAATGGTCTCAAATCCAATTCGAACGTGAGGAATTAGAGGCTTTTTCAGCATTGACTCTTGTACTCAATGGAAAAACGGTTGCGGATCCAATCCTTTGGTCACTTCTTCAGGTTTTGGCGCTGTAATGAGCAGAAATTTTGGAGTGATTGCCCAAACAAAGATAATATTTAAAACAGATTTAACCAGGTGCGGGGACTAAATGCGTGCGATTCCATTCACAGCGCAGAACTTATCGTTGAAAAGATCATGATGAGCAACACTTCATCAATTGTTATCGGGATTGAGTTGTGGTCGTCCGATCTACTCACATCTGATATGCAGCTGACGCTTATGCCACCCTAGGTCTCCATTTGATACGTCCCACATTGATTCACCCACTAACAACAACAGGCTTTCAAGCAATGGAAATTACTGACATCAGATTCGTTGACCGCTGGAGCCATGAGGTTTTTCCGACGGGCAACGTGCCAAAATAAAATAAAAGGAAAGGAAAAATAAAAGCCGCTCAGAGCGCTCAACAAGTCTAGCTTCGATTAGCCATCGACTCTAAACTACGACTCCTCGACGACGATACTAGTCCCATCTTTTGCCCCACTGTCACAGCCGTATAAAGGTATCATAAAATCTTTACCCATTTTTGATCCAAAAACATAACTTTAAGCTTCCACCAAAAGATTCTGCTTTTATCGTCTTTTTGAATTTGACTAAATCTGGTTTCTTCCATCAATTCTTGACTTTTAAAGCCTGGGATTCGGTTCCTCTGTTGATTCTCGTGTTCATTTTACCCTATCTTCACACGTTATGGACAATATATATAAATCATATCAAAATGAAAAGTTACTGTTTTGACGATGAGCTTCAAACAAACCTAATCCAATTCGAAGATATAGGATTGTTGCAAGCCATGTCGAATGAAGTAGCTCAATTGGCTCAGGCCACAGGGCTGGCCATGCAAAATAAGCCCGGGACAATGCTTCCGAAGGTTTTAGAGACCGCCATGTCAGTGTATCGATCAGCTGCAAATCCGTCAACTGAGTTGGGCAGAATATGTTCCAAATTGTTCATTGATGTACTCAATCATGATGAAGTGGTAACGAGCGAAAAACCATTTATATCGTCTCAGCATTTGGCCATATTGTCGCAAATGTGCCGAACTACAAAGGATCATGTCATAGTTCAAAATGCCATATTGGGATTCAGTCGATGCTACGGATGGCTTTTCGATCTGGTAGCCAAGACTTCCAATAAAGAGCTTTGGGATACTATGGAGCAGCTCAAGGGATTCATTTTATCGAAATGGAAAACGCCTTATCCGCTGTCAGCCAGCGAAGATATTCTAAATGACCACGCCCGATCCCTCGGAGTAAAATTGGCTGTTGTCAAATTTATCTCTACATTGGTTATTGTGCACACACAGGGGCCTCCGGGCTCTGGAGTAGCTGCGCTCCCCGATTCCCACCCTATAATCCCATCCAAGGCCCAACTTGGGTCAGGAGCTAAAAAATTGCTAGACTACCTGCTGAGCTATCTCTCTGAAGAACCTATGATGGTCTCAAGCTTGTTTATGGGCGTACTGAACTGTCTAGCCTTCATTATGAAGCAACGTTCGCAAGCCACAAGTCGTATCCTCAATGGTATTTTGAGATTTAACGTGGACAACAAATATCAGCAGGACGCCGAGAAAGTTTTGCAATATCGATTGGCCAAAAGGTTCGTGGAACGATGCTATAAAGTATTTGTTCAATTCGGTTTGAAATCACAGTTAATCAAAAACTCTGGCAGCTCCTCCCAATATCATGCTAAGTTGTCCAAAATTTCTCAGACTTTACACGTTATTGGCGAAGAGACTAAATCCAAGGGCATTATGAACTTCGAACCCAAGCAAGTGGAACGAAAAATGCCAGCACGCGAAAGAGCAAAATACATCGCTTACGTTAAATCCTCGAGTCAAGCGGCTGCTGCAAAAGCTGAAACTGTTCAAACTACATGGCTGTCCCCAGAGATGCAATTATTGAATAATTTACAGGAATACACCATGACAAAAAACTCGACCACCGGGTTTTTCAATACATCCCCAGTCGCTATCGATAACACCTATGCATCAGCGTTTTCTCTAATGAACAGTAAGCACTCGGAGATAGATATTTCCAAACTACCACCAAATGTAATCGCAAAATTATGCACAGAATCACTCTATCAAAGTGACATCAACAAGATCATAGCAGGATTGTCCATAGTAGCAGCTCGCTATACCGATCTCATGAACAAGGCGCCACGTCCTGATGTTTCAGTGAAACGTCCTCTTGAGGATGGCAACGATTTTACACAGCCGGCTAAAAGACAGGAAACATCGAAAGCTTTGGAAGATGAAGATATATCTGAAGATGAAGACAAGCAAGACTTTATTTTGGCCCCACCTGCCCCGATGTCTGAAGAAGAGAAAAAAGAACATTTTGCGAGAATCTTAACACATATACTTGATGTGAGAAAAGCAGACGAGGAGGAAGACGCTTATGACGAAGCGCCCGACAATCTACTGCACAAAGTAAGACTAATGAAGTGGAACAGCAAAACGTCTTGGTTGACACTGCTGACCAGATTGGCAACTCGAGGGCTAGTTCATAATAGTGAAATGAGTAATACTGCAAGACTTGCTATTTATGAATACTTTCTAGACGATTTTGGCAATCGTGTTGATGTTGTAATTGAATGGCTAAGCGAGGAATGGTACTTTGAGTCTTTGCAGAATGGCAGCAGTTCTAAAGAAACGCCAATTTACGACGAATGGTCTTTGAAAGTCTTGGACGCTTTGGTACCGGTCTTGGAACCCTCACATAGGCGTCTGTTTATTAGATTAGTGAGTGAGTTACCTCGGTTAACTCAGTCGCACATCGAAAGAATCAAATCCATATGCCTAGACCCGCTTCGAGGCTCTCTGGGATTTCAATCGCTCAAATTCATGCTAATGTTCAGACCTCCGGTAAAGCCATTTATTCAAAAATTGTTGGTTGCCATGCGGGACGAGGACGAATCGGTAAAAGAAAATTGCGACGCCATACTGAATAAATTCTTTTAAGAAGAGCATAGGGAAACACGAATCTTATAAGTATGCACAACAACGCATTTCGAATCCAATCTCGCAATATTCTAAAAAGAGCTGCAGCATTTCATCTCTCGATGGTTTAGAGAAATAATCAATGTGTTTCAAAGACTTGCTTGATGAGCCTTCCCCTCTGAGCGGCACGACAGTGATTGGCAGACTGAAGGATGTAGCCTACAAAACTCTGAACCTGGCATCTCAATGAGAAATCTGCCAATTTATTATACAATTCACGTAAATTTTACATAACAAACGTTAACTAGGGCAATTGATCGATCAAATCGATCAAGCAGGGTCATCCAAAACTAAAAGCTCGTTGTGACAGTCGTCCAGCCAGTAAATCTTCTTCTTTCTCTATACAGTCGTTGATGTACTCGAGTAGTTCACGTGAGTCCAGGGACTCATCCTTGTACTCGTATGCGTACTCGTCTGCGTACTCGTCTGCGTACTCGCGGTTTTGGATACTTTTTGTTTTCTTTTTTTCCACTTTTCTCATTTTCGATTTTTTCTTCAATCGCTCTTCACGAAACGCTTTCCAGAAGAAAGTGAAAAATTATTCAAATGCTCATCTCGTCGATTGTAAAGTTAACGTCTTTACCAAATCTAAAGAAATACAGCAAGATCCACAACAATCAGCCTGCGTGATAGATTTCCAGAAGAAACGCTTTCTCCACCGTTGAATAGTACGCTGAAAAATAGCCAGGAAACTAGGACGAAAAGGACGGAGTCGCGCGCGAAGTGGTGACGAAAAACTGAGAAACAAAAAGTTGACCAAGACTGCCGACTTTTTATACCTAGTTCTCTCAAATCTGGGAGGGTAAAGAAGATCAAAAGAGACCAATCTAGAGTTGTGGAAACAGTCTTATTGACAGCGTGATTTTTTCCACCTAAAAAAATTCTTAGACTTCACTTCTACAGGTAGAAGCGAAGAACAAAAGAGAGCAGGTCTTTTTTATCTGTATTTTGGTTTTTCATCTGCCAAGACCAGCGTACTTGTTGGAGAATTGCCCACTTGTACAAACAATTGTGTTTGTGTACTCTTCTGACTTCCAGCATAACGGCTTAAAAAAAGCTAGCAATTGTTGTAAACTGACTAACCCGGTGTGTTTCTAGGAAGCTTTTTCGGATCTGATCGTACTACAATTGAAATATGTTCCAGCAACAAGAAAATCTGGGTCTTCCCACACGGGTCCACTCTCCGGTCAGTGGAATGCCGCGAAGAGTTCATCCTGGAGCTGTGCTTCTCTCTCCACAGTCCACAGCCATGAACAATATTCATAGCACTGGAGCGTCTGGTGAAAAAGGCAATGGCTCGCATATGCCTCTCAGCCCTCAACTTTCGTCTCAGCATCTTTCCCTCAACGACCTGTTGGATCAGCAACAAAATATGCTAATGGATCACACACAACGCTCAGCAGCCGGACCTGCTGTCGTATCTCCATTATTGCAGCCTAATACTTCCATGTTTTTGGACTCGTTCACAAGGCCTACAAGCAGCATGGGTGCATTGCCCGCTCCTGCTCCTACCAACATGGTCAATTTCACTCACGACGTGAACCAGCTTTGCTCGTGGATGCTGATGCTGTCGTCAGCACAACAAAACTCAGTTATGGATAATCTTTTGTCTTCGTTGAACGAGGAAGTTTTGCAACACACCAAACTGAAATTAGACAGTCTGATCAGCTCGGGATATATCTCTCCCAGTGTGAGATCGCCGCAAGTCATAGCGCCCATGCCAGATAGAGGTCTCACACCACAACCTTTAACGCTGGACTCTCTTTTGAACAATAACCTCGACCACAGCATGAATCGACAATGGTCTCCTATACCTCAGACTAACACAAACGGGCAGCCAATCTACGACTACATAAACGACCTTACCCACAGGCCACGTTCCGCTGACCCACAGCTGAGGAAAAAATTTGGTACTCCTGGAAAACAGATACCAAAAAAATCGTCCTCACAACCGAAAACAGCTCCTCACAATGGTATGAGTTCTCCCACTGGATCTACAGGATCTTCGTCCTCATCGTCGATGAATCCCAAGACCTTGACAGATCCTAAACTTTTGAACAACATCCCTGCATGGTTGAAATCTTTGAGACTTCACAAGTACTCAGACGCTTTGAATGGGAAGTCTTGGGTTGATTTGATTTACTTAAATGACGATTCGTTGGCCGCTTTGGGTGTCTCTGCTTTGGGAGCCAGAAGAAAGCTTTTGAAGGCTTTTTCTGTAGTGAGAGATCATAAAGAGCGTGGTCTTATTGACTCTAATGCATTTTAAAGTTATATATCTAACTCAAATTCGAAAAGACTAGAAGTTCCTTTCGCCAAAATATCTATCAACTTTCTTCTTACTACATACAATCCGCGGCTTCAAACCCACCATTTTAAAATAGTTGGGACTAATCGCCGAAGGTCGACAACGTGAATTATATCTAGTTGTTGTGACCGTTTATATGATATGAACAAATAACACCTTATGTACATTTCCCTTCCCAAAATTTCTTGTTTGCCTTCACATTATTGTGCAAGAATCTCAACTCTTGAAAACATTCTGCTAAACCGGCAAATAAGCCTTCCGCAAATGCATTTATGAACAGAAGCTGACCCTTGGGTATAGACGGATATTTGATCAAAATGCTTTCTATGCAATCCGGAATAGGGTCGTCGCAATCTGGCATATAATGCCCGTAAGTGTCGCCTTCCTGTATTCTCTTCAGCAGAGAAGCACATTCGTTAAACTCGCAAGTGATCAAGACTGCCCAGTTTGTAGAGATGTGAAGGGGACGAGTAACGTTAGATATATCTGCGGCCTTTATCACTAATGACAGTAGACTTGGTGGCTCTGAAGACCCGGCGTCCATTCGCTGCACGTATTGCGAATGTAGAGCCATGTCGGTGGCCAATATAGTGTCCGATAATATCGCTTTTTGTTCCAGAATCTGAGGCCAATGCTCTTCGAGGAGGTCCGAAAAAACTTCGGCATGGAAGTTTTCTAAGACGGATTTCCTATCGTATAACTCTGCAATCGGTGATATTGGGTCGCACATTAGCGCATTGTTCGTGCCTGGATGACCAACGTCGTGGCCGATGGCTGCGACACAGACGAGAAGTATTGACGAGTCCTTTTGAAAATGGGTCTTCAAACGGCAACATAGCTGCCAAGTGGCTTGCATAACGTCGACCGCATGTCTGAAACTGTGAAACTTGTTGCCCTGATGATACGAAGCTTCCAACGTCAACAGAAAAAGGAATAGGTCGTTGTCAGAAATTAGGAAATTCGCATCACGAGCAACTTTTTGCAAGATCAGATAGCTACACCATATGAGTTCTGAGGTTGAAAGACTCATGGCACAGAAATCCCAAGTTGAAATGAGATCCCAGTAATGATCGCTCGAAGCTTTACCCTTCGGTAGTTTTATGAGGTCTCGAAGATTGAGGGCTGAAGATATCAGTTTTGAGCATGACAGGCCTGTATGTTCATTTTTAGGTTTGCGCACGCGTGTGAGGTGGGATAGCATTGTATACACGTTTGCTGAACAAGTAGAAGGCTTTGAAGTTTTTTCATCCAGTTTGCAGGTAGAGGTGGTCTCCGGGCGCGTGCAGAGCTCGTTGGAGCCAACATAATCGTTGTACATCCAAGTGGCAACTCTTGCCAAACGACTGGAGTATAAATCAGTACACTCACGTAGATGTTCAAGGGCCTTGGGCACTTCTGCTGGGGTTGTAACGCTAAGACTGAAACAAGGGAATTGTTTTTGAATCAAGTGCGCTAACTCTGCAGTGGTGATGAAATCCAATGCAACGTCCGAACCGGCGTTTTGGGATGCACTCCGCGGTTGCTGGTGGACTACCAACGACAACGTGCGCTCGTAAGTGTCTTCGCCTGAGAGTCTATGAGCATACAAATACACCAGTAGCTCGCTCACGGATGAAAGATGTACCACGTTGCACCCTGAGAAATGCTCAAACACTTCAGAGCACAACTCGGGCCCGTTGACAGCGAAAACCGTTTTCATGATTCAAATTTGTCGTAAGATTTGTCCTGGCGAAGTCCCAGAGCGGGGCGTGGGGGGGGGGGGGGGGGGAAGGGGAGTAGGAGGTAGCGGTGGGTCGGCTGCGAAGTCGCCGTCCGAAATCTTTAAGCGTTTCCCTTAGTTTGGGCTTCTCAAGAATAGATGGAGTCTAGTGTATCTCAAACGTGGGGCTTTGGGGCTTTGCAAGATGCAAATAGAGATATAGTTAGACCACCGGTTTGTCTTAAGTCTGCCAAGTATATGTGAACTTGTCTTTCTCTCAAAATTGAATATCAAAATTCAAAATTCAAAATTCCAGACATACACACACACACACACACACACACAATTAATCCCATGCAATACACACTTTCTTTCGAATTGTGTGTGCAACTTGTAGGTGAAGCCCTAAAAAATCCCGGCTTCTTCTTCGGCAAGCTTTTCTCCCCCGAGTGCGTAGAGCAGAAACGAGCCGGGCCCAAAAACCCAGGGGGAATAAGTTAAGAAAAAAGAAAAAAACGAAAAAAAGAAATGGAACGTAAAAGCAATTCTTGAAAACAATGAATGCTTCTATCCGTCCCCCCTCTGGAGTTTTCCTCCCGTCGTTTCTTTTTTTAAAGGTAGCTGAGCAAGATAGCGCCGTGCGGAAATTCCCGCTTAAGTCCGAGTGTGTGGTTGCTGTTCATCTGTCACGTGAAGAGCTGGACGGAAGGGAAAAGGTACATAACGGGTAATTAGCCGAGCACGGAAGAAAGGCCGACTATTGAAAACACCTGGGCGGCTGGAAGGAGTTTTAGCCGGAAAATAAAAAATAAAAGAAAAGAAAAGAAAAGAAAAGCAAAGAGCGATGGGCGGTGCAGCGGCCAATGAAAGGGAAAGCCAGGGGGGGGGAGGTCATCGAGACTAGACGAAAAACGTAAAAATCGTGAACCCTGAGCGCACCACGTGGCAGGCCATAACTCCGGAGGATTGACAGAGACAGGGGAGACAAAAGATCAAAATGTAAAGGAAATATGAGGAATTGAAAAATTTGAGTGTTTACGTTTGGAAATAGTTTCTCGGCGATCTCAAGTAAAGCCAAGTAACGTCCAAAATTGCTTGTTTTTTCTTCTTCTTTCACCTTCAATCTTCCTTTTCTTCTTTGAGTCCCTGCATATGCGCGAATGTGCAGCTGCCACGTGCTTTGTTTTAACTCGTCCAATGTGATTATTGTTCGTGTAAAATGATCTGTCCTTTTTTTTGTTTTTGTGGTTGAAAAACCAAAAATAAAGGGTGTTGTTTGACTAGAGTTTTTGTTTTTTTTTAAGCGCCCGGGGCAAAACGCAAGGGCACTTGAGAAGTGGGTATTCCAGACCTGATTAGCCATAAAAATCGATTCTCATTGGAGCTCCAACATTGTTCCCATACTACTCGTATGCCACTGGGCTCCTAAAAAACTAGCGCTAATCCCACCCACCCAAAAAAAAAAGAATAACCAATTGCGTACTAATTAGGCACACAAGACACAAACCTCGCCTAAACAAGATCAGGCTCCTTGTCTGACGGCGGGCGGCAATTCATGCCGCCCAGCAATTGCAACTCCAACCGTCATCTTTTAGTTTTTGCGCGCTTCAATTGCACTTTTACACACATTATGCATACTCTTGAGAGCCTTTTTTCATCTGATGTTCATGAATGTAGTCTCTTGATTTTAGTAAATGGTATCTATAGGATTCCATCTTTGCCAGCTCGAGTCTTGGCTCCTTTTATAGTCCGATTTTGTGTTTTTCCAGAGGCTCCCCTAATTTTCTGTGGGATAGTTTTTTTTTTTTTCTTAGGAACACACCCAAAAAAAGCCGCGCTTGGTGAAAAGAAACCTTATGGAATATTATAGGGGTAAAGAAAAACAATTAAATTATCTTGGCTAACGCGTGTGTATGTATAGCTATACGAAACGATGGCGATGGCCAGTATTAGAAAAGAAGTGACGTAACTTTGAGAAAAACGAGTAGAATGTGTGCGTATGTATGTTGAATATGTTGTGTTGCTCGTTAATAGCACACACGCCCATGTGATCGTTGTTTTCCTTTTATTCGTAAGTTCGGAATGGGTCGTTTTCCGCTCGAATCTTCTCTATAGAATCGGTTTTAGAGCCGGAGAAGGGGCCAATTGATGGCTAAAAGTGTAGAATGTTTGGGTCTTAATGGGTGTGGAGGTAAATAAAAAAAAGGGCGGCCCCTTTTATGTATAACTAGATAAACTCGCGGTTCTTAGAGGTGTCGATTCAAGCTTTGTTGTCGTGAAATTCTATGACTAGGACTGTCAAGTGCATCAGTCTTTCCGTATTAATTGAGATTTGTTCTCAGATCCGTTTGAACGGCGAGACCCTGGTCGAATAGACGACAGTTGTTCGTGTATGGTGACTGAAGGGGTTCCTTAAGGGTCTGTAAGGGTCTGTATGGGAAGATGGCAATAATGAGCGGGAATTGGCCAAATTGTAAATCCAGTTGCGGATGATGGTGGAAAGAGAGAAGCGCAATTAGACTGGTAAAAACGTGTGGTGTGAACAGGTTTCAACGTACACGTAGAAGTGAGTATAAGAAAAAAGAAAAAAAGGGAAAAAAGAGCTTACTGGTCACATGACAGAGCCGTATGAACGTACATCCTTTTAAACGTACGTCTCACAGATACACAGTGATAAGCGTTCTTCTTACTCAGAGGAGCCTGAGTTTCTGTTTCCTTCCACTTGGTACGTTTTACGGGGGACCTCGGCAAAATGCAAACGCCATGGTTTTTTATCGTGATGGCCATCTTCCACCATTTCCTCAGCGCGCGAATCACACGACAAAGCGCCAAATCGAAGTGGGCCAATTCTCGATATTCTGGCCGCCGAACGACAACACCGTGTGGATTCTTTAGATTTACAACATTCGCAATTCAACACCAAACCGCTTGAAATTCCCGAACCCTCATCTCCATCAATTATCCACAGGCCAGGCCATGCGCACCATATGGTGGTGCTCTTGATCATTTATTATTCATACTCGTACAACGTTAAATCAGGGATCCACGTGATCCTTTCTGTACTTGTCGTATTTTCGTTTTTATCCCCCCTCCCCTTATCCATCACGTGACCTTATCGTGCCGGCTCGTTTATAACGTCCTTCTTTTTTTTTTCCAAAAATTTATGTGACTCCGTCCCCCTATCTTCCCCTCCCGGAGTCACATTGTCAAAGAAGTCACATTTGATTCGTGTCACGTGTTTCATCTTTCACACACATCTCAAATTAAGATAAAATCAGCTACAATTCACATAAAACACCAACTCATCTTATCTGATCGCATCGATTTCAACAGGTTGTCCCAGGTAGTTTTTAATTCACCAACCCAGTTTTTTCGACGCCAAACTTCCTTAAAGTTTTCCTTCCTCCATCTCCTCTCACAAATAACAAAATGCTTCGTTCGTGTGCGCAATCAATGGTGAGGCTTTCAGCTGCTCGTTCCACACCTCGTCTTTTCCTAAGAGCTCAATCGACAAACGCTTTGAATAACGCTCAGATTCCTTTCACCTTCTCAAAATCCGGTCCATCAGCCGTCAAATACACCAGTCAGCACGAATGGATCGCTGCTCACCAAGATGGCACCGCTTTTGTCGGTATCACTAAATACGCAGCAGATGCTCTGGGCGATGCCACGTACGTGGAACTACCCGAAATCGATACCGAGCTCGAGGCCGGCGACTCTTTGGGGTCTTTGGAGTCCGTAAAGTCAGCATCGGAAATATACTCGCCAGTGGCTGGTACCGTGATCGAGGTCAACGAGTCGTTGAACGACTCCCCACAGCTCATCAATGAGGACCCAACGGGTGAGGCCTGGATCGCCAAACTCAAGGTCAACAATCTCGAAGATTTGCAAAACGAAGACCTCATGTCGCTAGCACAATACGAGGAGTCTCTCAAGGAAGACCATTAGAAGGTTTTGGCATTTTCGAACTCACTCACACTCGCTTTTTGGGACTGTTAGGCGTAGTTACATAGAAGAGAGAAAAGAATAAATAGCACCCGTATTTTGTATTAACGGAAACATAGCCGAAAGCCTTTTCCAACACACCTTACTGCTTCCTTGCTTGTTCGCTTAGTGTCCTTGTCTGCAATTGGAGTGCGTGAACACCGTTTTGTAGTTCATCTTCTAGTAAGTTGTAGATAAGCCTGTGTCTTTTTGGCAAAGTCAAGCCCTGGAAACCATCGCTTACAATTTCAAGCCTAAAATGCGACTCTATCTTGTTCTCTGCTTCGGCCATGCCGTGATGGCTCGCATGCTTATAAGAATCGTTAAAAATCGTAAAATGCTGTAGATCTGGGAACCTTTCGCGAACTTTTCGGTTGATGCTTTGGGCAATAGGGCCGTCAATGCTTCTATTAGCCGCTGAACTCATCTGGCGAACAACTTGCCTCAGCATCAGCTTCTTTTGGCTTTGATTTGGAACCTTAAAGCACTTCTCATCGAAGAGATGATTATATCACATATTTTATACACATTGAAAATTTCAGTTAGAAGAACTACACTCATCACATCGGTCAACAACATAGTCCATAACTGAAACCCACGGCCAATACGATGTTTACGCTGATAGCCCGTCGATTACTGTCGTCCACTCCTGAAGAGAAACTGATATTTGATAAGCTGTCCAAACAGCTAAGTCCTAAAAACATGCATGTTCAAGATGTCAGCGGTGGTTGTGGATCGATGTTCGCAATCGACATCACTAGCGATAAGTTTAAGGGTCTTACAATGGTCAAACAACACAAGCTCGTCAACAAAATCTTAGAAGACGACATCAAAAGATGGCATGGACTGCAGCTTCGCACTAGAAGCGAGTAAGTCCTTTTATAATAAACAATTAGTATTTATAAGAAATCATGTATAAAGATCTACAAAATAAAGGTTAGCGAAGTTAGCGGTATCCACAGGGGTTTATATGTAAAAATGCTATATCGGTGACGGAATAAGCCTTGCGGTTTTTTTAATTGGCAGTTTCGGCCTCTTCAAAGCTGTCAATTTGCTCCTCCTTCTCTTCAAGAATTTCTTCTTTGATCTCTTCGACAACCTCAAAGTCTTCATCAACAGCAGAGGTCTCGATGTGGTCGTAGACCTCGTAGTTGTATTCTTGTGCCATGCCGTTGGTAATGTCTTCTCTGTAATTGGACCATTCCTCCAATAGGGAACGACGCAGCAAGATTAGCTCTCTCAAGGCACTGTCAGCTTGCATGGCGTCCGACTCGTCGAATTGAGCAGACCATTCTCTCAAGTTCTTTCTCACCTTCTTCTTCTCCGCATTTGTCAGTAGAGAGGCGGGTCTAGGTCTCCAAACAAAATTCTTGAAATTTTCAATGAGCTCTTCTCTCACTACATCACCAGTGGCGTTGAAAACCTTGTAACCATTTTCAAGCTTGTGCTTGACAGCGGAAGACCACACGGCCACGAAACGACCAGATGGATCCCAGCTTACATCTGTAGCGCCATAGAAATCTGGATGGGCAATGGCCTTCACCTTAGCGGTCACGTCATCACAAGAATTGTCATTCTTCTCTCCAGTGTAGTCAAGGTCGTAAAAGTCGAAATCGGCTTTCCGGGTGTCTGGTGTCACTAAGGTGGCAACCATAACGAATCTGCCAGCTGGACACCAAGAAATAGTGTTAGAAAACTTTCCTGTAACAGTGGCACATGCCTTCCATTTTTGGCTGTCGTCCTTGTTGTTCTTGTCCTTCAATTCTGGAGCATAGAAAGTGATGACATTCTTGGGGATAGATGGATTGTCATCTGCGGTTTCGGTATGTGAAATTGTAATGAATCGTTTGCCGGTTGGTTCCCAGGCAAACTTCAATGCTAGATCCTTCATTTCAACCTTCTCAACAGGGACATCTTTCTCGGTAAGTTTGCAAATTTCCAAGTTTGTGAAAAAGGTCTTACCAGATTTGGTGTGACGATCGACCTTAACACATAGGAATTCAGCTTGTTCTTGCCAGATCAAGCTGACATCAGAGACTTGAACGAGATTGACCATTCTGAGCACTCTTCTGGTAGGAATCTCCATTATAGTGGCTTTACAAGACTGATTGTTAGATTCTGGGGTCCAGTACGCCAAAACAGAAGAAAGTTCATTGTTTCTGTTCACGGCCAACTTGACACCGGCGGGTGCAAAAGAAAAGTCCATGATGTTTTCAATCTTGATAATCTTACCACCGAGCAATTCAAAGTTGTTTTCGACATCGTAGACAGCCAAAGCGTTTGGACCCAACCGGGCACAATATTTGTCGTCGAAAGACCATTTGATCATAGGCCAGTGCAATGCTTGAGCTGGAGGCAAGGCAAAAGTCTTGACCGAAACACCTGTAGCAATGTCCCACACGCACAGTTGGTGGCCGTTCGATTCAGGGCCAAATGGAAAGTCTGCTGGTGCGTTCTCTGGAACCGAGATAGGTTCTGGCGACAAGGTGACCAAATACTTTTCGGTAGGGGAGACGTCTAGGGCCTTGGTTTGAGGATGGAAATAACGTCTCAAACGTTCGAATTTCTGACCACCCCACGAAGCAACACCCTGGTCATGGTAGGAGAACAGGTAAGTACCCTTTGGCGAGAACTTAACTGTGGTGTTCGACCAGTTGGATCTTGGCTCGACGGCGTTTTCTGGCTGCTGGGTGTTTCTGTTCCAGAACACGCCGATCACGTCGTTTTTGTGCAAGACAAACTGGTCTCTTCCCTGTTCGTCCTGCAACCACGATTGCAGATAGTCCGTAGGCTGGAATTCTGGCAGTTTTGGTTCTTTGAACTCGCTTTCAAAGGATTCCGAGCCGAACTTGTCCATGTCACTCAGACTGTTGACAAGAAGTCTATGTTTCACATCCAACTTCTTACCATTCAGTAATTTGATGGCCTTTTTGGCAGAGACCGCAGAGTCGAATTCCACGAATAGGTAGCCCTTGGTACACTTTTTGGCATCGTCCAGAGGCAAATTGATGTCCACCACTTTTCCGGCTTGCGAGAAAAGTTTTCCTAGCACTTTGGAAAGTATTGGGACCTTCGATTCTGGCGCAACAGGTGCGCCGTCAACTACAACGAAGTTGTCAAAGTTGACATCGGAATCAACTTGAAATTCCTTTTCCAGGTCAGAAAAATCGATGTCGTCGACGGGAATGTCTTCAATCTTGATATCCTCAACCGATACAGCCGCCATCCTATCTTAAGATATAAACGGGCGAGTGAATCTAGTGGTAGTTCTTGGTTAAAGCTTTCAAACTGTAGTCGAAGTATCGAAAAGTTAGATGCTCTTGTAAAATTTTCCAAGCTAATTGTCAATAACTTTTTTTTCCCGGATATTTCGAGGTATCACGTGACTGATGATGTCGAATTCGAATTGTTTCGATGAGATGACAGCTCTCGAAAATGAAGATCACTGAAATTTCAAAAAGACTGTAAGATTGAGTTGTGTTTAGACAAGTAAATCACCAGATTTGATGCCTTAAGTGCTGCGTCATTAGATTGCGGAGGATAACGTGGGCGTCTGGTAATTTTCAGCTTTTCTTTCCGTTCATTTTGGTTTTATTTGGGCCTTAAACCCATCTTGGAACCAGCTAACAACAGAGTACACTTGAAACGAAGCTCAGGGAGTCAAAATGGATAGCGAAGACAGTGATTTGAGCAATGGGTCGCTTGGGATGCATTTAGGTGCAGAATTCGGTCCGGAAACTACTGAGTTTCTGTCCAAACAACCCTCATCTTACATTGCGAACAGTCCGGGAAAGCCGGAACCAATGCCATTTGGAGGCGACATCCCACGTCTGAGCGTCTCCATGACGCCTTGGCGCATCTCGAAGCCGAAGGAGCGCAGTTTTGATGAGTTGAAACATAGCTACCTCGACTCTCACCGTGGATCAGAACCCCCACAAGCACTGCCCACACTTGAGGCTTCGCCGCTCAATTCAAGGCCCCGCACCCGTAACTCTCTCTTTTCTGAGGACGGTGTGTCCAGCTCTGCTACTGCGGCTGCGTCTGCTTCTTCTTCCACAGAGATCGAGAACTTACAGAGACAATTGACGACATACAAACTTAAATTACGCATACTCACAGAACTACTGCGAGAAATCAACTACACGCGAGACGGCTGCACTGAGAACAGTGGAACTCGAAGCCAGACTTATGCAAAACTCATTGAAAAGCTGCCTGCTCACGACAAGGCTGGTGAGATACCCAAAGAGCTCGAGGAGCTTCGGCAAACGCTAGACGTGAAAAACAAAGAGATTATTGAGCTCAAACAAGAACTAGTGTCGAGCAATGAGGAGTACAAAACGGTTTTAAACGACATTAACTCGTACCTTGAGCATTCTGATGTGATTGCTGGCAACATTGACGAACTCTTGGGCATGTTTTCTGCCAACCTAACACTTTCTGCTGAAGAAGCGGATGCGCTTGAAAAGGCTCGTGGTATATCTAACAACTTCCTAGATGTCAAAATGAATGCGCTGGCCTCAACTATACGAAGGTTTTTGGACATATATTCTACTTCTCAGCACCAGGAAAGCCGAGAATTCACGAATTCAACCGCACTAGAAGACTCACATACTACCTCTCACTTTTTGGACCCCCAGTTGGAGGGCGCAATAGAAACAATGCACGAAGAATACAACGGTTTCCTGAGAGGTTTGCAGGACAAAATGATGCATGGTGCTGAAACAGAGAGAATTCTAGATCAAAAGCTTGAAAAGCAAAGAGACCTTTTAGCTCAATTAGCTTTTTACTTCGAGAATCAGCCGCCGCAAATTTCTGGTAACAAACACTTGCATAAAAATGGTGTCGAAGATCGCCCTACAATCAATGATTTTGAGAACAATTCCCGGACCTCTTTCGATTATGGTGAACGGGACAGTGAAGTGGTACACGACGGGCGAAAAGTTTATGAGGAGAATGAGACTGGCGAGGGGCATTCAAAGCGCGTCAGTCGCAATGAAAGCTCAGCAAATCAAGTGGCACTCGACAGCTGGCTAAACGAAAGGCAAAGTCTCATGGACAAACTTTCTGTTGCTGACGCGGAAGTACAGCAACTCACCACAGAAGTCGAGTTGCTAAGATCAGAAATTTCACTTTCTAAAAGTGAATCGGAAAATGCGATTGCCGACCTTGAGAAAACGCTCAAGCGGGCGGTCAGAAAATCGGGCCTTTATATAAGTGAGAACCGAGACATGCATTCTCACATTATGGCAATGGAGCATGAACTGCAAAACATCACAAATCATAACCAAGAGCTTCAAAAGGGTGCTCTTAACATTAAAAGGGACTATTCACTGCTGGAAAATGAATATCATAAATTTCGAAGCCATTTGTTACTGCATCTCAACAAAGTGTTTGACGTCTTTGAAAAGATTTTACAGACTCATTCAATCAACCAAGCCAAAGGTAAGCTCAAGGCTTTAGAGGATTTTGACATCAAAGATAACCACAGACCCTCACATGCTAAGCTCGAATCATTGTATGTCTTCATCGAAACGGCCATCAATACGGTAGTCGAAGAACACGCAAAGATTTTACTAAAAGAAAAGGAGAAAAGATCATCGCGCTTGTCGTCGCAAGAGGAAAACCCTGATATCAGCTCTAGCCTACGAATTGAGCTTCTGGAGCGCAAATGGGTGGCAGAACGAGAAAGAAGGAAATTGGATGCCGCTGCTGCGGAATACCGGATTTTGCACTTGGAGGATGAAAACAAGCAGTTAAGACAGCGTCTCAGACAAAGCTATAAAGGTGAGAGCTGAACGTACAGTTTGAACGGACGACAGCTTTCTATGCACTCAAAGTTATAGAGATCAGGAATCGGGGTTTTTGATACGTAGCGCATATTTATCTACTCTATTTGTACGTCACCTTCGGCATCTTCCTTTTCGTTCTTGTTTTCGTTGCCGTCGTCATCACTGGAGTCTTCACTGTCGGAGCTGTCGCCATTATCAGCCTTGGCAAAGTTGATCGCTTCTTCCAGTAAATCCTGAGGTACTGGTTTATGAAGACCGTTTGTTTCGGACTCTGAGCACCAACTCACTTCTAGTTCGAAATCCTTTTCCTTATTGTCATCGTGGGCTAGGAAAACAATTCTGGCAGCCTCCTTAACAGCCTCCCTAGCATCGAGGTCGGGTTTTGATACCAAAATTTTTTCCAATTCTGCTTTAGCAGATTGTCTGCCTTTTCCCGTAGCTGCACCCTTGTAACCCCAATAAGTCCCGCTGGGCTCAAGCATATAAAGATGCGCTCCTTTCTCGTCAACACCACCAAATATCGCAGTAATTCCAAATGGCCTTACACTGTTGTAGAGTGTGTGTGCTTGCACGTATTGTCCCAGTCTGTCGGCTAAGGCCGATAGTGGTATAGGGCTGCCATATGTCTTTCTGAAACTCTGTGATTCTTCACGCGCTCTGTCGACCAGATGTCTTCCATCAGGCATCAGCCCGGAATAGGAGCACCCAATGTGGCGGTCTATAGTTTGGATCTTACGGTTTTTGCCGGGAACCAGCAGTTTTGATGTGATCAACTTTTCCACAGCAAATACTACACCGTCTTTGCATTTGATACCGACCGCAGTCGCTCCATTTTCAGCGGCTTTCAACGCATACTCGACTTGGAAGTTTCTTCCATCTGGTGAGAAAACACTGTTGGAAAGATCGTAGCCCGTTCCGATAGAAGTCTTGGGTTAAACCGTGAAAGGCTTGAAGTTAGTAAAAAACGCTATATCGACCATTTCGAAGCGCTAGAAAATGCATGACATAGCGCAATTGAGCTAGACATACCATTCTGTATTCAATATAGATGAAGTGAGTGACTCAACAGGCTTAACTTAAGCTTACTGCTTGAAGTTCGGTGGTCAAAGGTTCGCCACCGTGAAGAGGTTGTTAAGGCTTCATTTCTGAAATTGACAGCCTTTCGTAAGAGATGAGAACAATTAAGAAATTGGTCACATGATATATATATTTGACTTTGAATGAAATATTGCGTAGTAAGACAGGACTTCGAGCTATCGGTGGTATTAGAAGCTTCAGAGGTGAGCCATATTTTGGAGGAGCTCGTCACCAGCAGCTTTCTCTATCTTTTTTGGTTTGTTTGTTGAATTTTCAATTCAAATTTTGGAAGCCGTTTCGATTCTACGGTATGGCAACATATCTCATGGAAGTTCAAAGAAGATTCCGATACATCATTCAGTGCTTAGAACTCAGACTTATTCTATGCTTGAACTAAAACGTTTTTGAAAACCTGTCAGCGATGAGTGTGACCGGTCTTCCACGTGACCTGTGTCTATGGTCAACAGTGTTGTAGTACATTTTTATAAGTCATGATTGAAAGAATGAAGCTGGATCGATTTCTTCAACATTGAACTTTCACAGAGCTTCGTGAACGCTCTAATTCGTACTCAAACAAAGATGTCAGTTTCTTTCCCAGAAGAAATTGAGCCACGTGACCAAAAACCTCTGCGTCAGAGTAAATGTGAGGCTACCACAACCAAACGAAATCTTTTCCGCTCTCAACAATTGAGCTAGTCTCACGAACTTTCAATGCTAATTTTGTTCACGCTTAATGGAATACGAAAATGGGGAATGCTCATATTTTTATAACAAGTAATTTTCGCTTTAATCCAAGGGCAATGATTCACAGGTAATACAGAGAGCTATCCACAACGTTATATTCCGAAGATTCAGCTGAAGACTAACAACGAGTATAAATAAAGACAACGCTGATCTTATTTGAAAGAAGAAATGTGTCAGCAAGCACGACGACTCTGACGTGCTAAGTGATCTTGAAATCATTACAATTGGCTAGCATCTCAGCTAAATCGAGGCCGGACTAAGCTCATCGACAAGCAACGGCGCCGACCAATCTCTTGGGTATACAACTTTGTTCACGTTCGCAACTGTTTTCTGTTCTCAATTGGAGGTCATATCTTTTATCTGTGTGCACTTCCCGCTAACTGAACAACATTGATCGTCTTCTGCGAAGTATATCATCATTCTCGTTAGCCGGGCATTCATCAGAGGGTTCACTTAAGTCAGGCTCTTAAGGCTTTCAATTGCATAGCTCTCTACATTTATGGTAAAAGAGCAAATTAAAGTTGTTGTTTGTGGTGATAATGGGGTGGGTAAAACTAGTCTAATAGCATGTCTGGTGAAAGACCAGTATATTCCAAATCTGCAGGATTGTTTACCAGCAGTCACGGTTCCTCGAGATTTTTCATCCAGTCCGTATTGTCCCAAAACCACTCTTCTGGTAGACACGACTGGCTTTGAGCTGCCGTCTTTACATCGAGAATTGAAAACTGCAGATGTAATATGGCTGGTCTATTCAGACCACGAAAGCTACGACCGCGTTGCACTTTATTGGATGATGATGTTCCGCTCTCTCGGCGTAAATCTGCCCGTTATACTGTGCAGAAACAAGTGTGACAATGTATTGGGAAAAAGCCAGACCGTTAGTGCAAATGAGTTCCGCGCTGAGGACCAGGCTTCGGATAGCACCAGAATCGAAGATGAAGAATTCATACCAATACTAAGAGAGTTCAAGGAAATTGAAACTTGCATCAAGACTAGTGCTAAAGATAAAATTAACATCAACCAAGCATTTTATCTCTGTCAAAGAGCGATAACTCATCCTATAGCACCTCTTTTCGACGCTCGCGTGGGAGAGTTAAAGCCACTCACTGTATTGGCTCTCAAACGCATTTTTTTACTCTCCGACAAAGATCAAGATGGATATCTCAACGATGAAGAAATTTCAGTGTTGCAACGACGCTCTTTTGGCAAAAGCATTGATATACATGAATTGGAATTTATAAAGGAAGCTTTGACCAACCTTTCCACTCCACCTCAAGAGTACGCTAGCTATACACTCTACGTCTCAGGAAAAGGTATGACAAAAGACGGATTTCTTGTTTTGAACAAGCTCTATTCCGAGAAAGGACGACATGAGACAACCTGGGGTATTCTTCGTGCTTTTCATTACACAGATTCGCTTTCCATCAGTGACAAAGTTCTTTATCCCAAAATGGACATTCCTAGCACAGCGAGTGTAGAACTGAGTCCTATGGGTTATCGTTTCCTGGTAGAGCTTTTCTTGACGTACGATAAGGACAACGACGGCGGGTTAAATGACCAGGAACTTGAATTTCTTTTCAAGACAACCCCAGGTCTTCCAACACTTTGGACAGAAACAAACTTTCCCTATTCCACAGTCGTAAACAATCAGGGTTGCGTAACGCTTCAGGGATGGCTTGCTCAATGGACAATGACTACTTTTTTGGACTACAGGACCACTACAGAATACCTAGTATACCTGGGCATTGAAAAGGATGCTCGATTGGCTCTGCAAGTGACTAAATCTAGAAAGAAGCGAAGGCGAAACGGAAGATTTTACAGAGCGCCCGTGACTGATCGCAAAGTGTTCAATGGTTTTGTTATTGGAAAACCACATAGCGGAAAGAGCTCTCTGCTAGAGTCATTTGTCGGAATGTCCTTTTCTGAGCCTTATACTCCTACCATCAGACCCCGAATTGGAGTTAACAGTTTGGAGTTGAAAGGAAGCAAACAGTACTACCTCATTCTGCAAGAGTTCGGAGAGCAAGAACCTGCAATATTGGAGAACGTTGAAAAAACGAAGAAATGTGACGTTTTGTGTCTCACTTACGATTCGAGTGATCCAGAGTCTTTCTCCTACTTATTCGATCTCATCAATGAGCATAAACACCTATTAGAACTTCCGATGGTGTTCGTGGCTCTAAAGGCTGATCTTGATAAACAGCAGCAAAGGTGCTATTTACAACCGGATGACTTTGCCGATCAACTTTTCGTTGATCACCCACTGCATGTATCATCGGCTTGGTCCAGTTCTTTGAATGAGCTATTCATCAAACTTACGGAGGCGGGCCTCGAGCCCGGAAAGAACACCCCAGGGCTGGCCCCAGACGTGCTCAGAGAAGATGTGGATTACTGGAAGTACGCTCTGGTTGCTACTTCTGCTGTTGGTTTTACGTCTCTTTTTACCTTCGCATTCTTCAAATTGATACGAAGTCTACGTAACGAATCTTGATGTAGTCGAAGATGAATTAGAGTGGTCGAGTTATAAAATCAAGTGCAAAAATGTGTTCGAATTAGCAGCTTGACCTTAAACATATGCTAATGCGTAAGTATTATTAGATTACTCTTTGTATCACAAGGGCCTTGGCTCACATACCCCCAAGAAGGAAATCAAAGTCGAAGTCAAACAACTCAATGTGGTTGAAGTCGAGTTCAGAATTGAAAGGTAAAGGCATACAATCACCAGGATCCTGACCATCATTCAATTGCCCTAAAGACGACGATGGGGTCATATTCACAGCGTGAGATCCGTTATTAAAGTGATGTATACCATCATGCATGACGTCCTTTGAATTTGAGCTCGCAGAGTATTTATCGTCAGGACGAAGTTGAAAAGCACCAATACGATCAATGCTATGCTGTATATCCCGTAGAACGTCCGGTTTTAGTCTGGACAACGATACTGTATCCCTCAAATCGTTGAACATTTGACTTGTCTTTTTAACGTCGAACCCAAACCCACAGAAAAGGTTTCTCTTGGTTTTTTCGGTTAGGTCTAATTTTGCTAGTTGACGCATCGTCTTGGTCATCTCTTTCTTCTTGACTAGTTGTAGAATATGATCAAAAAACAGCAACATCTTGAATGCTGAGAAAAATGTCAATCGGAGATGATTAGTTGATAAATGACACAGTCTGTCAAAAATCATCTCAAACCTGTTGTTGATGGCGTTTAGAATTTCCAATTTCTTAGTAAGTTCGTACACTGTTGTTTCCGTGCTCTTATCTTGAAAGTACTTTTCACGAGCAATCCTGTCTTGGATGATTTCAATTGCATGAGTAAGCCTCAACATCATCGCGACAGCCGTGTAAAAAATGGTGCCCATACTCATTTGCATAGCTTTGTCAATTACAAACGAGGCTGATGGGATAAAACTTTCGGCTAGCTCTCCGCTATAATACTGACAGTAAACTTCACTCAGTTTCAAAAACCTTTGTATCACATTAACGAAGAAGGTCTCATAAAAAGGGTAAAATTCCTGATAGGATTCCTTGCATTTCGTTTCAAAATAGATGAAAAAGGTGAACGAAGTCCTTGTTAGAATTAGCTGCGCTATAATATAGGCCTGAAAGTTTGAAGCTTTTTCGGTGGCCTCAGCAAAAATTTTCTGTCTGTCCTGCTCGCTGAACACAGTTTTGTTAAGAAAGGATTTCTTTCCATAGTCGAGTTCAACAAGACCAGACAGCTTGTCAATATGATCTTCCACGTCTTGTACCAAAGTATCTATGGAACTGAGAGCTATCTCGCCATGTGAAGAAGACCAAATTCTCTCAAAGCGAGACAGCAGATCGTATGTTCTTTGTTTTGTAAATGTCTGGGCGTACATTTTCTTGTGATCTTCACCAAAATCTACCGAATCTCTGACCATTTGACTCATATATGTCGGCGATGAATAGTCGAAGTTTGAGGAGCAGATGGAGTCTTTGATGGATCTCGGACACCTTCCTTTCAAGGCCGACTCTGAATTTAAAATGGTTCTGAGACCCATCCATAAAATTCTTCGATAGTTCACAAGCCTTTTATCGACCGCGGAATCGTCCTGGAACTGACGGAATTGTAGCGGATCCCGATGTAGACCTATGTTAGTAGCGAGAATCGACGTCATACCCAGCACAAATTCGGTGGGTTGCCCATAGTAGAAATCTCCCTCCTCTGGTGAGAAGGCGTAAAACGTCCATAGGTACAGAAGACAACAAATGGTGTTCTCTGTAGTAGAGTTCATAAAATCGAGTGCTGCAATGCATTGTTGGGATAGCAGTATTGTCTCATCTGTTATAGGATGTTGATTTATCAAAGCTTGGTTTGCCATTGTATCATAAAAAGCTGGCTTTAAAGTGGACGACATTCCCAGCTCAAATTTCATCGAGTTATAAGAAATCCCGATCATCACCATGAGAATGGCCAAATTTTCGACCTTTAGTCGGAGATTTTGTTTTCCAAGTCTCAGTTTTATTTTTTGAGGGCTCTGGGGGTTTATCGTTATAACGTTTTCCAAGGCTTCCTCAAAGATGCCTCGATCCACAAAGGGGAGATGTGGGAAAACGCACATGAAAAAGTGAGACCTGTACGCCATAAGAACCGGATAAGGAGGAAGTTGGTCCTCCATTTTTTTGATCAACTGGCTCAGAGCCAAAGAATAGACGTTTTCATCGGCACTGACGTCTTCTATCAAGTTTCTAGACATTTTGGAGTTTAGAAGATTCAAAAAAATACCGTTTCGCACATCTCGAGAGCCTCCTAATTCCTGCATGATTCTTTCCGAGAAGCTCGTCACTCGAGCCTGTTGTACGGGATTCGTACATTTGCGAAGCATGCGATCCTGCAAACTCATGAGATCGGATCTCAAGTTCAGGCGTTTAGCGTAGGGCACACCGTCATTCGAGGAAATCGAGTTAATCAGTGTGTTTTCAGATGCGGCTGCGAAGAATGAGGCGAAGAAAATCGCCAAAAAGCTGTCCTGACGAACCTGGGCCATATCTGACGAGGGCTTCACATCTCGGCTTGTATTTTGCGTGATGATCAAATTGGGCTGAAATTGTCGTAGATCTATCATGACGTCGCACAGGCCTTTGAAACGGCCCGAAGTGAATGTTGCTCTTGGCGGGTATGCCACGGGAAGCGTCGTTGTCACCGGAGACGGATCTGGTTTGATGCCATCGTTTTGCGAGCTGGAATTGCCGTTCATAGTCTCTTTTAGAGCCCTGGTTTGCCAGTATTCTATTTCCCGCTTCAATCTTGCAATGGTAGCATCCTTATTTGGGTGTTTCGGTGGGGTTTGTCGCTCAACGTCGTACACGCATTCGATGCCCTGTTTGAGGCATCGCGAGCAACTGGGCTTTTCTCGATCGCATTTAGTCTTTCCACGCCGGCAAGCCTGACATACAAATGACAGCCTGTTCCGCCGGTTAGCCTGCGTCTCCAAAGGCGACGAGTGTCTCTTAAGAATCGGTGATGCTCTTTCCATTCGATCTTTCCACCCACACCAATGAGTTGCGATTTCAGTCTATTGTTTTGAGTTTAGCACCAAATTTCACGCAGTTTTTTTGTCCCTTATTTGAAAACCTGTGCAGAAAGTAGATCAGCTGAACTGAAACGACCTTCGGAGCATGCAATGGACTATTCTTGTACGCTTGTTTGTAGAGTTCAATGCTTTAAAGTTCACCTTGGCGACGACAACCTTGCGTTAAATTATTGGGTAATTATATGAAAGGCTGCGGATCCTTTCGTACGTCGCGATGGGGTCTAATTTGGCTTTTAATTTTCTTTTTTGGACCGATATTTCAATATCACGTGCATCGGAGATGAAACCGAGCGAAGATCATCAGATCTGATAAATAACAATAATTGTTAACTCCGCCAGCAAGAATGAAGATGAACAGGACGAGACTAACAGGTTTGGCAAACTTTTAGGTTTCAAGATCGAGTCTTAAGAAGTCCGCAGAATTTACAGAGATTTTTTTTACGTCCTCAACAGTCTTTTTTTCTTGCAAAAATTACAATGACACGATATAGTTTAGTAGTAAGTACTGTACAGAGAATATAGTATGAGGGACGAAAAAGTTGAAGCAACATAATGCTTATAGATACGATCTGCCGTTGGAATAGGGATTGGACGCATCTGCTACGTATCCTTGATAACCCGTGTTGTTGTTGAAAGAGGTTTCAGGAGCACGCAAATTCTGAGCACTGCGCCCAGCAGGAGCAGTGGGCACTTTCTGGTAAGGGTTGGTGCCGAATGTGCTTGTTCCCAGCACCGCAGAAGTGGGCTGCAAAGCCTGTGCTTCGCCGCTGTAAGCGCGTTTCTCTCTAGAGCTTGAGTGGTCCTCGAACTGCGAGCTTTCATCGACTTCGTCGTCAAACAGCAGTTTTCGCGAACTTTTGTTTCTAGAAGAACTGTCGCCGCTAGAAGGATATTTGGTTGCCTCGTTGGTGATCATAGCCGCTTTTCCAAGCTCAAACAGTTCGGCCTCTGACTTTGAGGCAGCGCCATTTGTCTGTATCTTGGGAATGAACGACACCCGGTCGTCTTTCATCGGTTGGTAGCGAGAGTCTGGGTTTCTGTGGACCAGAGCAAGTGCGCAAGTCACAATGGTAAAGATGAGAAGGAATAAAGCAAATACCGCGTTTAAGACAAACAGCACAACGGCCATGACCGATGATACTACCTGTGGCTGTTTGAAGATGTTGGAGAAGAACAAAAAGAAAATGGAGTTGAGGAAATTCACCAGGTGGATCACTATGTTGAACGCATTGGTACGTTTATCCATGTACGGCCTTTTCCAGCAAATTGCCACAAAATAAATCAGCTCAGTGGCAAAAATCACCACCGCCTGTGCACGGCCCATGTCTTGTAGGACAGCGACGAAGATAGATCTCAAGAGAGCGTAAGCCATGAAGGGAATCAGCCACCAATACATGTCAGCTTTGAATTGGACATATAGGAAACCGTACCTGTTCAAGAAGTTGGCATCACCGTAAAGCATGTAGGCAGGAGTCTTGTAGAGACGATTCGACTCACGACCTCTCAAAATCACCTTGACGATACCGTAAAGTAGCACAAAGGTAACTATGAGGAAAACAGCAACGGCATCCACGACAACAGCTGGAGAATCGCGTTGGGTAAATTCCCAAATACTCAAAATTGACAATTGAGGGAACGCGATAATACAAAGTCTGAACAGCGTACCTTTGATAATGTTGCTCCAGCTCTTACGGTACTCGAAGAACTTAGAGGATTCGGCCATGACACGGAACCTGGTGAGCAACTCAACGATAGCCTTGAAAAACATAAGGGCAATCACAACAACAAAAACGAAAAAGAAGGTAAAAACGACACCTGTCAAGAAGAGATTGGACAGCTCAATTCTCGCTTTGAAGGCGACACGTTGAATACCGTGTAGCACAAGAGTCTTCGACGCGTAATTAGTTGAGTTCCTCTCGTTTGTAGTGTAAAGGTTCGACTGGTTCATGAAGGCACCCACGTCAAAACTATCACTGGTGGCAACAGAGATTCGCTTGTAAAGTTTCTTAGCGCCTTCTGCCACAGCTCTTTTCAATCTCTTCTTTTGAACAGAGATGGACAAAACGTCCTTATTGGCTACGACAACTGTGGAGTCACCACCTGTGGCCTGGACGTACCAGTTGAAAATATCCTGCATGAAACGCACGTTGATGATACCCATCGACCACTGAAAGTTCTGTGACCAGGCTGCTGCGATTGGGGGTACTCTGGACACCCCCATCATCGAAGTAATGGCCAAATTTTGGAAATAGATGAAAAGAGAAATAGAATTGGACGCAATATGAGCGGCTGTTGTGGAGTGGCCCAGTACAGAAACGAAACCAGACGTTAACACACCAACACCTGATATGGCAGCGATCGGCCATGAAGCGTATTTTGTTTGCACGGTGATCCCATTCGTCAGAGGTGCCACTACACAGGCTAATGGTTTGTCCTGTTTGGTATCGCTGGTAGAATATACCACGACACGGACCTGCGCATCCAAATCTGGAATCGTGTAGGTCACCGCTGGCAGTTGATTTACCAGATCTGTATTTAATTGCTGATAGGAGTTCACGTCAATTCGGCCTGCTTGCAAAGGGCATAGGGCTTTTTGGCCCAGTTTGCACAGATCCACCTTCGTCTCCATAACGTTGAGCCCATATACGATAACTTCAACTTGTGCAGTGATGTTATCCTGTATTGTTGTGGTTGCATCAATGTTGAACACCACTGTCTTGTTATGAGCCAGGTACTGCACCTCAAAAAAAGACGCTGTGAATTGCGAGTTTTCCATGCATGTTAGCAATGAGGATGTTCCTATGAGTTTGGTTGTGTTTGAGTTGTTGGAAGCTCTGACTGACGCCAGAAACACCGTTTGGATCAGGGCCCATAAGAATACGTTAATCCGCATTTTCGCAGCGTCCAACGGCAAGTGAGCGATTGCAGTTTATTCACCAAAATCGCAAGCCACTCTCAAATGCCCCCTTGTGTTAAGTCACAACGCGCGTACGGTACCTATACTGAATGGGTACGTTTCTTATAAACTCTGGTGAGTGAAGGATTTATTGGTGCAATTCGAGGTAGGCTTCGCTATTCTCTAAAAATAGTGCAATATCCAGAAATTCTCTACGTCTGGAATGACTATGCGGAGAACCCAGACAATTGACTACTTTTGAAAGGATCTGCGTATCAATGAAGTCACAAGTCAAAAGCTTTGAACTAATTGAAATTTCTGACTTGCAGACAATGCCATTGCTTGCTTTATTTTGAATGGTTTGTTCTGTCCCCAAAATCACGCATTGACACAAGCTGAGTTTTAAAATATTTATTCTACTGTGCTTTGCCACAATAAAAGCAGATTTGGGACTTTAGTGGTTTTCCTCAGATGCTCCTATACTCGACATAGCTCAGCTTCAAATTTGTAGGTCAGGGTTGTGAATGCTAAGTTCCATTGACCATAACCTGAAATGTCATTGTCACTTTATACTAATGTGACGTTTGAACTTTTGGAACGTGTACAACACTTTAGGAAGGGTGGAGTAGACACGAAAAATAAGATATGATCGATAAAGGCAGTTACAGGTTTATCGGGAGGTACTTGTAGACTCTGCCAACCAAAGCTGATCTTCTGGGCCTGAGATTTTTTTGACACGATTTAATATTAACGTTTTGTCAAAAGTTCTTGACATTAAGTTATAAGAACACTTAGGTCAAGCTGAAGAGGGATAAAAGGTTGGAAAGGGTTCAGGCCAGCTCAATTTGGCATCATAACATGAGTTTAATGTTCCTCATTATTTTATTCACTTACAAAACGTACTTATGGGCCTTGACACAACTTTTGTTCAGATCACGTGCTCCGATAAACCAGACTACCTTGAAATAATCCTCCAGTGAGTTACTCAATCGTCAAGGGCTTCAAACTAAGAGCTTATTTCGAAGACGATGGTTGCTTCTAGTTCCAACGGTGCAGGAGACGCAACTTCGCTCGATCAGGATTTATACGAACTCAGACGGAGTAAGTTTTCGGACAAGGCTGTTCAGGAAATTAGCGACTGGATATTCATTACGGTGCTAAAGGAAAAGTCCAATACTCGCGATGCAGCTCAGCTCTTAGACACTCTTAAAGACGGCACTGTGTTGTGTCAGCTGGCAAACACTATAATACAAGGTGACTCTGCCTATTACAAGCCGCTGAAATATAAAGCTTCAAAAATGCCATTTGTGCAGATGGAGCAGATCTCTCAATTTTTGTCATTTGCGAGGCTCTATGGCGTGCCCGAAGACGAGCTTTTCCAAACTGTGGACTTATTCGAGGAAAAAGATCCCGCTTCTGTTTTCCAAACCCTTATATCATTATCGCGCTATGCTAACAAAAGACATCCTCAAGAGTTCCCGGTCATTGGACCACAATTAGCGACTAAAAGGCCACGGCCCCCAAAGGCTGCAAAACCAGCGCATCTGCAAGCAGCGCAGTGGAATGCAATGGAATACGGGTCAATGAAAGGCGCCTCGCAGTCTACCGAGGGCGTTGTTTTTGGCCAAAGAAGAGATATCGCCGGATGACGGATGGTGAATGAAATTCAAAAGTTCATGGAAGCTCTGTGACCAGCTCGGAGTATCTGTGCACATCTGCGGGTACAGAATTGAAACTCAGCGGGCTCACCACCACGATGTCTTTACGTAAGTGTCTTACAACGGACCAGACACCTTCCTCGGTACCGCAGCGAATTAGCTGGTGGGTTGGGAATCGGGCAACAGCCGGGCTGGCTGTCGTTTTCGGTGGCAAGACCACCACTGCTTGCAACGATAAAAGTTTTTCCCAATCCACTTCGTCCTCATACATATCATCTGTCAAAACTATACACACAGTAACGGCATTTTCGTCCTTTTCATTCACATTTGATGATGACGACGACGAAGTTGTACCTTTTCCCCAGACATAAAAGGCGCCCAAAACCAGCGCTGTTAAAGCACCGGCAGCCAAAAGCACTGCAGACCTGTTTCTAGATCTTCTAGCTCCCATCGGTCTGGCAAGAAACGACTCGAATTTTTACAAGGTAAAGAACGTATGAAGATCTGAGGCTTCCAACGTCCCTACCTTTAAGGCATCACATGATCCTCAAGGCCAATTTAGCTATTCACATCACTCTGTACTTTGGTGTCGTCGAATAAAGTATAAACATGATTTCTAACCTGAACCGCCCTACTGCTTAGGTTGAAGATTCAACCGACTTTATTTGGCAGTTTTTTAGACTAGAAGCTCTTTAGAATACTCTTTTGTCAATCTTGTTGACTATTGATTTGAAGACGGCCTTCGTGAGCTAGAAACTCTGCTATACGTCTCGAAATTGGCCAAGAAAAAGTATCACCGGTCCAGAATCTTTTTGAGTCAAGTACAGTCCTAAACTAGCTATATAAGCATCTACTCTCGTCACTGTGCTTTAATTCTTGACTTTTCTTCGTCTCATCTCATCTGTCACTACTGTCTATACCCAATTTATTATCAAATACCATCATCATCACAACATAAAATGCATCTCATCGAACATTCATCTCGTTATCTAGAGCTACAGTAGATTCGATGTTCGATCAAGGTGTGTTATTTTCGGCATCTACAGTCAATCTTGAGCATATAACTACCGCTCTGAACTGCCTCACACCTTTTGGAACGAAGGATGACGTGCTCATCATCATCGATAGAGATGGCCTTTCATTCGCGAGACAGAACAACAAAGTAATCAGCATACAACTCTACTTGTCCGCTGAGCTTTTCGTCTCCTACAGCTATAACCCTCCAGATAATGACCCCGATGCTCACCACAAAGTGTGCGTGAAGATTCATCATATCTTAAACAGCGTAAGTGTAGCAAGCAGAGATAAAGACGACGTCGTGGAGTGCACGTTCTCGTACAACGGAGAAGGATCACCGTTTGTACTCATCTTTGAAGACTCAGTTATAACGGAAAAAGTCGAGTATTCTACATATTTGGTCAAGGAATGGGACTCGACCGGACTTGAGCTGGAGGCGGATGCAGTGATAATGGAATGCATGTTACGAGGCGAGGTGTTCTACAATGCACTCCAGGACATGAAGGAAATAGGCTGCAAAGAGTGCTATTTGTATGCGGTCGCTGGTTCGAACGGAAAAAACGTCCTGGCGCTAATATCGAGAAGTCAGCTTGGACTATCAAAAATACTTCTGCCGAGCGAAAAGTCGATCTTGGAAAAACTTGAAGTGTTTGATCCCACAACGTTTCAAAAAACTTTCGACGAGCCTGTGATTGGCGCCTTCGATTTTTCAACCTTGGACAAAATCAGATCCAGTGTCCACATTGCGAGCAAGGTGTTACTACGGAAAGATGTACACGGACTCATGAGCGTCAACATTTTAAGCCAGACTGACGATTTCATTTTCGGAGATGTTAAGAAATCGCGGCATGCAAACAAGAACGGCGCAGTGCAATTCTCAAAGGAGTATCCCGGCATTGTGATTGACGTTGCCATATTGGAAAAAGCGCGTCTTGACGACGCAGACCTCATTGATGTCCGTCTACTGATGGAAGCTGGCGAGCAAAGACAAAATCCGAGCTACGGACCTCTCCAGACACACGGGCCTAGCGTTGAACGAGATGTTACTTACACAACGCATCAGGGCGGGTCCCTACTTTTTGGCGGCAAAGACCACTCAGCAGACACAACTCATGGAGATAACGAGGAATACGTTCCTGCCACAAACGATATCCCGCTATTTTTCTGAGGGCCAGGAAAATCCAGGGCCGCAACAAGCAATGAACGGGAATGAAAAGTGTCTATTTTACCTACAGATTAAATATAGCTAGAAAACGCACTTTAAGACCACGACTTTCTGTAAGCAATGCGCTTACTGAGAGAAGTGCTCCAAGATCATTTGACGCTCTTCGGTGTCAGCACCCCAGTTCTTGACAACAACGACGGAGGCACCAACGACCTTTCTGGCGTTACCCTCACGGTCGATCTTACCCAAACCGGCCCATTCACCTAGCTGCTTGGCGTCAGCAACCTTGATCAATGGAACCTTGTTTTCTGGGTCGTTGGCAAGACCTTCAACGAGCTTGATGATGTTGTCTTCGGTGACAGAGTCGACCAAGACGGCCAATTGGGCCTCACCTCTGGTTAGAGCCTTAGCGGACTCTCTTAGACCTCTGGCCAAACCATCGTGAACCAAAGCGGTTCTCAAGACAACCTTCAAAGCGTCTTCAATGGTGATGGACTCAGCTGGTTGTTCGACAACTGGAACTTCTTGGACTTCTTGAACTTCTTCAACGTCAGACATTGTTGGTGTATAAGGAGAGTCTTGGAGTGAAAAGTGCTGGTATGACTTCTTCGACAGGGAAACTGCTCAGTGGAGAAGAGAAAAAGAGACTAAAATGAACAAAACTAAGAAGAAAAGTGAAGTGAACATGGTTAAAATTCACATCTCTTTTCCAAAGTTATGGATGTGAAAAATTTCTGAAAGAAAAAAAATTCAGTGCTTGGGTGCGATGAGCTCTCGTCTTTGATGATATTAATTTGAAATTGCCAGGTACACGTGAAAAACACGCGATATGCGCGTGATTGGGACGTTGTTTAGACTTTTAAGACTCGAGAGATGTCTGAGTAGTATTTTCTTTAGCTAATTGGTCGATATGAAGACTCTGTATGTGCCAGAGCTAGTTTCTTCACTTCACTTGTGAGGCTGTAGTCCAATTGTTAAACTTGTTTCCCGTTTGTTTCCCATTTGTTTCCACTTTGGCATGTTTCCAGAATGAGGTCAATAAAGTGCCATTTTCATAAGCTCCTTCTGCCGAGCATGTTGGACGAGAAAGAGCTTTCAACGACACGATTTTAGTGTGTTCAGCAAGCAACCGGACCAGCCTGATAAAGTTTGTGAGAGCTCTTTATTTGTGTGTAGTTTAGCCTTCCAAATTGATGGTTGCTGGGTGGGCTTTTTTGGAAAATATGGTTCTTCTCACGGCGTGCTGTCGACCGCTAAAGGAGGAGTTAGTTGCGACAGAGGAATCATAAATTAGACAGCGGGACGTAGATACTAGCCGAGTCAGGTTTACCGTTCTCTTCGTATCACATATTTTGTATTTGCACTAAAATTCCACTCAAAGAAGAGCATCGAGAGAAGAGAGCGTTTTTGCACCTTGGTACTCATGTTTTGACCTCTTTTGCTCGATAATACCAAATTGGTTTGCCATCCAGAGGCGCCAGTGTTCAAGCAAAAGGTGAACAATTTTCTCGACAGGCTCACAGAGTTGTCGTCGTAATCCCAAAACATATACTCAATGCCTTCATGCGTCGTTCATATTTCGGGCCTTTTCCCATCCCTTCCACGAACAAATGACGCTCGTTATGCAGTGGATATATCATGGTACATCCACTAGCTTGCAAAAATAGTTTTCAAATGCAACACAGACATGGCTTTCATGCTCTTTGTGTTCTTACCTGAACTTCAAGTTCATGTGAATACTACTAGTCTTGTCGAAATACTAAATTTCTTCTAGTACTGAATTATCTAAATTTACACGTCGTTGTTTGATTCTCGACTAAGTTTTCGTCATATTTCCATTTCGCCTGCGAATTCTACCGGTTCCACACTCATCTCTGAATCCAAGTTCATATTCATTTTCTCAACATCGTCATCGTCAATAACTGCGGATTCATCCATTTGCACATCCTCGTCCTCATCTTCAAAATCCAGGTCGAAGAAGTCGTCATCGCTGCCAACAATTTTCTGAAACAACAGGCGTGCCGCTGTGATGGCCTCGTCGTAAGATATTTCTGCCGAAGGGAGCGAAGTGTAAATCACGCCATTGTCGCTGGCTCCAGGCACCAATTTCCCGTTCGCCGCTCCATCTAGGTCAAATATAGACGGGTCCACGACCTCGAATGGAGGAGTCGAAGTGAACTGTTTGTAGTACAGCTTCACAAGAACCTGTAACTTCTCTCTTTGAGAATGCTCCTTGAAAGACTGTCCAAGTTTAACCGAGTTCAACGTCATATGCCCCTGGTTGTCCACTTCCAATATTCCTTGATCGTTTTCTAAATCCGCTGAGGACTCGCGCATTATACTTTCCTCTAGGGCACCCAGCGCCGCATCGAGATCCATTTCGCCTCTAACGCCACTTTCCGTGGTACTCAAATACCACACCGATGTGCCCATAGGACAAACATCACTTCCTGCTCCCATTATCACCACTTGCACTGCTTGACGATTGCCCGATTTCAGAGAATCAGGGGGAAACACCACTACGGCGGCATGCTCACCTTCAGTAAACCATTCAGAACAGGTTTTATCGACCACACATGTTAGTCGCTGAACCTCATATTTCTGCTCAGGAACATTTTCGCTGTTTTTCGGACATTGTGTAGGGGCCATAACAACCTTCTCCGTCACGCTAACTTTCGAACCGTCGCTAAAAACTGCTATCCTGGAGTCTGGATTGTAAGAAATCATGCGCTCATTGAGCTTGTAGGTGGCGCCAGCGACGGCAGCCGAACGACAAAATCCTTGAGATAATTCCCCAGGTCCTCCGTACTTGGAATATAGAACGGGGAAAGGTCCATACACATCAAAACTGGTGAGGTATCGCCTGATTCTTTGCAATGCCTCAGGAGTTTTGACATCAATGTTGTAACACAATCCGATGGAAAAAATCAACTCATACACTTGAGCACGTTCTAGCTTAAACTTCTCCACCAGGAATGAAGCAACCGGCTTATCCTTGTACGCTTCCCAAACCTCGGGCTGGTTAGACCAGTTCAAGACGAACTTTATAAATTTCATGAGATTTCTTTTTGTCATCAGCGGGAGAGAGGGGTTGGTAAAGATTTCTTGTTTTGTGTTTGTGAGCCTTTCAAAAGAATCGTTTTCGTAAGTGTGGAAGGTTGATAGTGACTGGAACTCTAGATATTGATGCACGCGCGACTTCAGTAGAATCGACAGCAAGTCCGATTTCGCAAACAGAATTTTGGGCGAGAGGTCGATGCCGAAATCCCGCGACTTGTAAGAGCCTCTGCCGACGAGGCCTGATATGTGAAGTTTAGCGTTTTCGTAGCATTTGGATTGGCCATTGTTGGTTTCCTGCACCCACTGCTTCAATTGGTCAATTGTCAGCGTAGCAGATGTGTCCCCGTAGTAAGGGTTGGCGTCGATTTGCAAAACACTCGACCCCTGCCATGAAAGGGCCGCAGCCAAGATGCTTTCGACAAGACCTGTGCCCACTAAAACCACGTCCACTTTTTCGGGGGTAATGTTGGGCAACGGATCTTCAATTCCTGCCAAGTGAGGCACCACCGTGCTAGAGCCCGTCCGTTCTGCACTGAACGACGACCGATTCAGTGTTGAAGGACGTCGTTCGGCCATTGATTTCCGCCTTTCGGCTTGCATAATGGTCAACTTAGGTAGCAAACTGCTGAATGACCCGAAACTTTTAAAATCGCTTTAACTTGGCCGGCACGTAAGACAAAAAGCTCGTTTTTGGCTCTTTTGATACGTAATTGGCCCAACAAACGCTAATGAAGAGCTTGAAACCGGTTCAAAACTAATCGAAGCAACTGCAAGCCAACTTTATACCCTGTTGCTTGTTTGACTAAAGTTCATTCTTCACACCTAAAATTTTTCGATTGTTGACTGCGATGAATATTCAATTTTTTTTGAGCACTGCCGCGCCGATGAGTACTTCGTTGACATTATCCATGAGTACATTTTAAAAGTCGCGATAACCAGGCGACACTGATGTCTTTGGAAGCCCGTGAACTTTCGATTCTATACTGCTTGGCTTGAATCCTATCGATATTCCAGAAATGCTTGATACTGTGATGCCAGGTCTTTGAAGGCTGCAGAAGGGAAATTAGGCCTTACGTGAGAAAATTTAAAGTTATTTGTTCTGCTGTGTCAAAGAGCGATGGATTGAGGTGTGGTGATCAAGGGAAGGATGCATGTGGTAAATGTTCCACGCAAATATGCATTTTCTAAATTGTGAGCGCTGCACAAAAGTCCGCCAATAAGCTGCAAAAAGCCGTTTCGATGAGTCGCAGACGTAGAAATCATCCGGAGTTGTTCGTGCCATGGCGTTTCCGCTCCCTCAGGCTCGATACGGCGCTCTTCGCCAACGCAGAAGGGCTCGAACATAAAAGAGTGAAGATCCAAAAGATAGAGGCTTGCAACGGGGAGCGAAGAAGAAGCTTTTTTGGTCGAACTAGCTTCTTCAGAATTGACCCAATGTCTGTCAACGTCGCACTGAGCGAGCCCACCAAGAAATATTGCTTTAGCGGAAATTCGCACAAGCTTATGCCCCACAAGCGTAAGATTGATCTCTGCGCATTTGCCTTCGCTATTGGATTTTGCCTTGTATGTCTTGATTTGCGTCCATTTTTCGGTATCGAGGTCGAACCACCACAAGTCACCGAGAACAAGTGATTTATTTGACCCACCGTGTATCACCAGCGTTTGGGATGTGCTTTGCAGCATATGTGACTGCTTTTGAGCGTTCCAAGCTAAGAACATGTTAACATCATTTACGCTGCTGTGGTGATGGTGTTGCTGGTGATGTGGATGTCGATGATTCTGATGCTGCTCGCGGGGATCGGACCATGCAGAACTAGTATATGATTTTTCCTCGAGACTGGTCTGTGGCGTTTCTTTTGGCTCGAACATGAAATTTTCTCGCAGGTTCTCTAACGACTCTTCTTCCGAAGATTGGGCCTTTAAAAGGTCGTTCTCATATATCTCACATGCATGGAAAGCTCGCATGGGTGGCCATTTGCCGCTTTCAGTGTCGCCTCGTAGTTGAGAGAAAGGGGTGGCCAAAGCTGTTTCAGCGAACTTATAGTAGTTTCTCTTTCCTCGTGCAATAACAGTTACCTCTATTTTCCATAGGTCGTTTAGAGGTTCATAGTCGTCACCGTCGTCATTGCAATATCCGCCCATCACCAAGATTGTTGAGACACCCATGCTGGTAGAGATAGAAAGTTTATTGCTGAGATTTCTATCAATCGAGGAAGAGTTCTCAGACTGAAGACCCTCGTCAATAGGTTGCGATAAGGGAGACGAGGGCATTTCAATATCTCGCTTTGTAACATCGAGCTTATTATCTGCAGACATTGCTGTTGCACAAACTGCGCATTTTACTGTAGAATTCACCTTGACAGACACTTGAGAGTGTCCAAACCGCGGCGCGATTGATGGATACGAATTGAATTTCGTGGGCTGTGTAACAAGATCGACCTTCGTGAATTTGCACGTCAAGGCATCCAAGATGTACGCGCGGTTGCTGAGAACAGCTCTCTTTTTCAAACAGAATTTGCCCGTGCTGTCGTCGATTCGCGTCTCCGTTTTTATCTCGAATCCACCATAGTAAAATATATGACGTTTTGTGAGAGCTGAACCGGTCATGCAAAGTAGGGGAGGTGGAACGTGGCCTGACAAAACAGGTTTGACTACCCTTGAAGAAGCAGACGATATGACATACAAGTCATGGTTGTTAACCATACTGGGATTATTGACAATTGAATCGAGCAACGGAGGCGGGAGATTTGGCACACCGTCTACTTGATAAGCAGACAGGTCTGGCATCTCGTCCGTGTAGTAGTATGAAGGAGTGAGACCTCCTAATGTGTATATCTTATCCCCCACATCCACTGTGCATTGATACACAAACGGCGGGAGTTTCATTTCTCCAAACAACGGAGGTATGGTAGTTGAGCCGACAAACATGTTTCTACTTTGGTGATCTGTGTCGCGATATATGGAGACATTCGTGTTTAGACAAGAAGCAGTGAAGGCGGCTGCTTCCCTAGTATCATGCGCCAACAGCGGTCCTTCTTGTTTCGACGACTTGGCCGTAAGGTCCCATCTCATGAAGGGAATCCACATGTTATGACGTCTGATAACTTCTGTATTCTTGAGGCTAGGTATCGGGAGCTTGGAGCAATAATTCTTATAGCCGTTGTAGAAAACTTCCTGAGTATACTTCGACTCCTCTTCACTGCCACGAAGCGGTGTTCTCTGCTCGGAGAAACTCTGATGCGAGCTCTTGTTACCATGCTTCAACCTGCTACTTTTTTTGGAGTTTCCACTGCCTCCAGACCGATCTGTCGATCCACTTGTAACGCTGTCTTGGCGGGGAATGCGTAGTTTTGAACTGTAGTAAGTCATAAGCGTTCGTTCGTTATCTGCTTTACGACGTTCAGCTGAAATATTCATCAGCTCATTCCGCATGCCAGACACGTAGTTATTCATGAAGGGAAGCGCCATATACTGGTGAGAATGCATATGCCTGGTATTTAGAGTGGGGCTTGCACTTTCCAGATGCAAAGAGGAGTGGCCGTTGCTTAGTGGATTCAACGAGACCTGACTGTTGTCAGACGAGTCAAGGACAAAAGACATTTCAAGCCAGGGTTTTGAAAGCAGTACAACAAGAATAAGTAGGGACCAGCAGCTTGCTATCCCACTATGGTCTTGCCTGTGTCTTTGTAGAGCGACCAAGGGTCTAGCACTGCAAAGAAGCACGATTAGAAGTATTTACCTATAAATTCCATTGATTACTTCTACCTAGCCACGTGACCCTGGAAGACGTCTAAAAGGTGTGTCCATCCTGGCGCTCAAGGTCGCTACTAGAGTCTTGATGCTTAGAGTCGTTAGCCTCCAAAGTGATGCATATCTTTACGAGTCCCAGGTAAACTCGCTCCAAAATATTCCCGATGTTCTTGACCCTCTGAATAGTAATTAACCACACTCAAACGATAGGACCCCTCTAACCTTCTCGGCATTGACGCTGTTACTGGCTGCGACCGCTGCTCCATGAAGCTTGTGCAACGTACCTCATATAGCATGACTAGTTCATTATCAGCTCATCGTGAGTTTTTCTTGTTTTCCGTCGATCATCATATCATAGTGTCCCGGCTACGGAAACGACCCCTTTCCAAATTTATCCGTTCTGCGAAAGAACATGTCGCCCGTTCATTGCATGTATCCTTAAGCACCTTATTGCGAGCTCGAAAAGCCACTTTGATAATTTACCGCAAAACGGTTTATCTGAGAAGTCCGTTGTTTCTTGCTCTTTCGTTTCGTGTTGATGGAGTCACCAGCGGACACAATTTCCGATTGCGACCTTTTGAGCGCTGGTTTCCGTTTCTTGGAACCAGCCTCACCGCCCATGACGGTTCCTCGAGTCGAGTTGAAGGAATTCGCGTTAGTCACGATTATTTGGAATTTAGGCTGCTTGCGCACTACCTTTTTCGTTGTAGTTGGCTGAGAACTCGAGCTCACATCGCTTCTGAAAGAGCCCATTTTCGGCAGCTCCGGAATCCTTATCTGTGTAACATCCGTATCATTGCAACTCGCAGGCTTGGGTGTAGGCGATAGCGGTAGCTTGCCCATCTCAAAAAGTCGGCTGTCGATATCATTCGATTCTCCTTCGCTAGACCCCTCTTCTTGAAACGGCATCGGCGGAGGTGCACCCACAAAACCTAATTTGTTTCTTGCTGGTTTTGTCACTGATGAATTGAGCTGGATCGTCGTCGGCGAAGAGCCACAGTCTTCTGGGTCGGAATACTCAGCTTGGCCTCCAACTTTCGGCGATAAACTATTACGTCGAGCCTTTGCGGCCGCCAGAGAGCGACGACTGAGACGATGAACAGCGCTGTCGCCCAATTTTTCGTTCGGAGACATAGCCGAGCCAATTCTTTTCCTCGGTGTAACTTTTGAAAGGTTCGGCAAGCTTCCATTGTTGAGATTAGGAGATGAATGTGCAACGTCTTTGCGTGCTTTTTGAAAATCCACTAATGCACTATTGGACGACGCCAACAACTTTGCGTATGGCGTGCCTATGTCCGAGAGAATTCGTTTCCCATAGGGCGTCAAGGAAAGATACCTTTTGGAGGGAGACGACGACGAAGTAGGCGCCATTTTGTCTTTGGAGTTGAACATAAGATTCACATCGATATTTTTCAAAGGGGTCGCAGTATTGGGTAGCCCCTGAGCATTATTAGCGCCTCCTTGTTGATCATTAGAGGTCGGAGCACCAGCTGTACTATTGAAAAACCGGAGGGGAGTTTTTGCTGGCGTTCGATGCCACAAATTGAAACCCGCTGGGGACTCAAATAAGAACTCTTTAAAGTGCTCTGGCGAGGTAAGCATGAATTCATTCCCCAGTTGTAAAACCGACGATGGCTGCATGTTAATATCGCTTAGTTTACCAGCTCCTTGTGCTCCGCCTAGCATACTATTTTCGACCATAGAATGCTCCCCGTGTTGCATCTCGTCTCGTTTCGAACCGTCTGTTGTGTTTATTCCTCGAGCGTTACTGAAAAGCGGCATCTGGGACTGTTGCTGATCCGGATGAGTGGTGTGCGGAGCTTGCAGAAGCTGCTGCTGCTGTTGTTGTTGCTGAGAATACGGAGTTGGAAATTGCATAGTGGGAACAGGGCTTGTGAATGCGAATTTCATATTTTCAGAGATCACTCTAAAGAAGGCCTCTTCTTCGTTGTTTGTCTCCATGACTGCGGTAATAGGCTTAAAGCTCTTGCTACCTCCTGTTGTACCTTCCTAAAGAGCTAGTCGATCCCAAAGATGTGAATCTTTTAAACTTGAATGGCTACTTGGCAGTGTATGTCTGTTCCATCTTGTGTTTACGGATTTCGATACTTTCGCATCCTGCCGTTACCCGGAGGGAGCGAAATATATTGAAGAGGCCAATTCTATCGACAGCTATAATCAAAATCACGCGACAGATCCGATTATAGTGATGTCAAATGCTGGTGTCAGAGCCGATAATCTGTAAGTGTCGGTCAATGAAATACAATGCTGTCGTGTGCTATAAGATAGTTTTGATTTTTCTCAGCCTCTTAATTTTCCAGGCGGAAAAAATCGACTTCAGGATGGTGCTACTAGAGATGTGACAGAAATTTAAGAGCGAAATGGCTGAATTGATGGCAGATTTGAGTGTTATTGTTAGTTCCAAGATGCGTGGTATATATAATCATTACACTCAACTAGAGGAAGCTGTGTTTTAGGGTTGATTGTTTCGTCAACGGTGGAGACAAATTTGACGAAAAAAAAGAATGAGCATGAAGAGCGTGAGGCCGGTAAGGTTTCAAACGCGTGAAGGGAGAAGTAGTCGCAAACATGCAGAAAGAAGCAACCAAAACAATCACAAGAATAGCTTATGAATGTGTTAAATATAGAGTCACATGATCAACCTTGTATATAAACATAAATCACTAATATATGGAAAAGCACAGATACTGAATGTCCATGAACTGTGAAATCGAGCTATCGTGTATGTAGACCATGGGTGTCGTTGAATTCTTAATGGATTTGAGTGTATTTAGATCTTTCTATAGCTAATTTTAAGTGTAACTATTATTCTACAAGGGACAAGTGGAACATCAATCAGCTGCGCTATCGTTATCGTCCGTTTATTTCCTTATTCTTGAAATCAATCTTCTCATACCAATTACGAAACTTGGACACTTTCAAACAACCTATTCTTATCCCAGTCACCCAACCCACAATGACATCTTTCCTGAATCTTAACATGACATGGCATTCTTATTCATTCTCAGGTTGCCATCCACTTGATCCTCTAGCCAGTTCTCCAGATGATCATTTATCCTGATAGTCACGTTACTTATAGTTTTTGCTTATGTAATTTGCCGAATATTAACGCCAAACGTAAATACACAATGTTATATTCAATTGACATGTTGACAACGATAAAAACGATCCCATCACAGCGACATCAATTGGTCAACTAGTTCCCCTCACCTGCATACTCTCAGACAGGCTCTGGCGCTCCACATGTCTGCAGAATCCTCGCCATCGCGCCAGCTGAGTGAAAGCCTGGGCAAATTCCATATATCGTCGCCTAAATTCAAGCCATACAAAGAGAATGACGATTTTAGAGATTCGCAGTTTGATTCACAAGCTCAGAATTTTGCAAGCGGAAAAAGCTACGTTGGGAAGCTCGGGAATTGGTCTGTTAATTACGGAACGGTCCAGCAGCATGATCACAATAGCGAAAACGAAGAACCTCCACAATGGAAGCAATACATGCAGGAGCATGCAGAACGTCAAGAACCACAGCAAAATGGCATGAAGAGCTTCAATTATAAAGAAAACCTTGTGGTGACGTCCTCACTCAGCGATATATCTCTTATCCCAACCAACACTTTCAAGAATCGTGGAACAAAGCCTCAAAACGTAGATTCCGAGGGCAGTGTTGTACAAGAACGGGAGTCGGCACTTGAGACTGACGGAGATCCAGCTAGAGAGGCCTTGGGGGTCTTCAACAATGTTCTACGTCACCAGAGATCGAACTTTTTCGCACAAGAGTCGGAAAGTAGGCCCGAAAGATCCATCTCAGAGGACTTCGATTCAACAGGCTCAACAGGGTCCAGCTCATCCTACGATTCATTCAACCCTTCACTATCACCTAGTATGCGTCAGCATGGTTCAGAGCCACCCAAGTCGACCTCTAACGGAGTGCCTAGGCAGCAACAGGTTTCTCCACGCAGGCCGTTAAAACTTATAACACCAGAAGACGCGGGAATGGTATTCAATTACAAAGAAGGGGTCTGGGATCAGCCGTCTGCCGCCGGCGATACGTCCACAAGTGGAGCCCATGACGATACCTCTCAGGACAAGCTTGTGTCGTTCAAACTGCCGCGCGCCAGACCCGAACAGTCTATGATGGATGATACCCCACTCTCGACGCCCAAGGTTGATAACCGATTCATGCCTCAAGTATCAATTACAGATGAGCCCAACAGTAGGTCTACGTCTGGTAAAAGTACAGCCACCTTGCGAACGGCGTTTCTCACACCTGCAGATACTACCCATAACTTGGTGGATAACGTCACCAGCGTTTCAGAGTTAGACACGTCTTTTCGCATAGCGAAAGGTGCAGTCGTGTCCGCACTCGTGGACACCATACCGCGTAAAGAAATTTGGGAACGCATCACAGAACTGTCATTGAAGCAGAAACGTCTGGATAGCTTGGTGGGTCTTTCGGATATGACACCACGGCTTATGGAGCTAGACGTTTCCCACAACAAAATAAACTCACTACAGGGAGCCCCAGCCAAACTTATCACATTGCGTTGCGCATTCAACCGCATAGGCTCATATTGTCAGTTAGACGATCACCCGCATCTGGAAGATTTGGACATTTCACACAACCTTCTGTCCACGGACCTGTCTATCCTCGCCGGCTGTATTCATTTGCGCAACGTGAACCTTTCAAAAAACAGCATAACATCACTACAAGGTTTGGCAGAGTCTTGTGCAAGAATCGAGACTCTTAATGTAGCGCGAAATCGTCTAATTGGCCCATTAGACTTTGCAGAACTCATATCGGTGGAGCAGAACACGTCCAATTTTTTGTCACATATCCGCGAACTAGACCTTAGTGGTAACAAGATTACAACAATCAAGAACTTGCACTTGCTACGGAATTTAAAGGTACTGAAATTGGATGGTAACCCATTAGAATCGCTCAAAGGCAACACGAACCGGAGCGTCCGAGTGCTTAGTCTGATCGGGTGCTCAGCGCTGCATTCGTTGGGAGATTTCCCACATCTTCGGGTCCTAAAAGTCAATTGCGAAAGTCTACAAGAGCACCAAATTCCAGAATCCTTGGAACACCTCGAGATCGTGGGTCCGTGTCCAGCAATCCACCTATGGGATAATCTACCGTTTATGCTGCGAAGACTTCAACTGACGCGCACGCGTATCGTGGAGCTGCCTCCGCAACTGGCAGCGCGCTGTACAGGACTTCATACGTTAGTGGTGGCCGAAAATGACTTGAAGAGCTTGACGGCCTTGGTGGAAAGGCTGCCGGCGAATCTGCGGGTGCTGGACGTCCGCAACAATCCGCTTTCGCAGTTCCAAAGCGATGAAGAACGCAAGACCATGACTGAGGCGATGGCATTGGCAATGCCGGTACTGAAAAAGGTGTATTTGTAAGTGCAGCCTACGTGGGGAGGGGGGGGGGCCACAATGGTAAAAAGTTGTTTACCAAATAGACGGGACCTTTTGTTACGGATGCCCAAAGCGATCCATACGGCTTTATTCAGCGACTCGTAATCGCCTGCTACTTACTGGTTAAGGTAACTGCTGCTGAGAAAGCTGTTCGATGAGATGATTGATTCTGCCCGTACAAAATGCGCCACGGCTGAAAAAAATCCAGACACTCCACGTGATCTCGAGAACTTTCCGCAGATTTTATTCGCCAGCGATTTTGAAGCAGGGAAATACTGAATGAGACGATATTTTGATACAACTCATTAGCACAGGTCTAGACTGATGCGTTAACGATCTGCTGTTCCTCATTTCACTATGATTGCAACACAGCTTTCTGAAACACCTAAGCACAAGATGAACGTGTCCTAAGACTTCTTTCCACTTCTTTCCACTTCTATCGGGACCTCTATCAAAACCCGTGATTTTCGCTACTACCGGTATCCATGCTTTTCCGTCTTCCGCAACCACTTCCAGCTATCCGGGTAGATGTTGTTCGCTGAACCCGCACTTTAATCCCAGGCTGCGGAGCTTATAACTTTCACGGTCCGATAAAATGTATTACACACATGACCCGGAGGCCGTCAAATGTTATGTTGGATGAATGACCCGCTCGCTATACAAACGGTCCACACGGTCACGGCCGTGCTGACCATTCTCGTCTCACAACGCTACGGGCAAAAGATCGGACCAGCATAACAAATGAATTTACCAGAATAGCGGAACTCCGCTACTGTTTGTCATATTGTTGAGCCCGTTCGCCTGTCGCCCAACGACACAGTCGTTTTGGTAGTTTTGGTGGACAGAGAACAGGTCTACGAAACACTATATAAAGAGGAACATCCGTCTAGTTCTTGACCAGAAGCGTGGTAAACATTTTGTTATTTTGATAGTAGAAGTAACAAAGCAGACAACTAGCTTTAGCTTTCTTCACATTTATACAGTGAGTATGTTGAGATGAGCATTTCCAGGATGTATGGGTGCACGAGCAGCGGAGATCTCTTTTTTTTTTTCAGAAAATTAGTCCGTGTGGGGCGACATGCAGATTAGGGGGCGGAAACATGATAAAGCGGACTCGTGTATAGCGATCCTCCCCTTGTTTTTTTGTGTTTTGTTCCCAGGCGGTAAAAATTTGGACTATAAAAGGGAAGCGATATCTCATACGTTTGGTTCCTTTCTTGCAATCTTGCAACTAACATTCAGATTAAAGATTGAAGCTGCAACATAGCGTGTAAGCGGAAGTGCGAAGATCTGGAATAAGATACACTTTTAAGAAATCATAAAATTACAGCATACACACTCTTTGTCGCAGCGCTTTTCCTAAAATCATGTTTTCGAAAACGCTGTTGAAAACGGCAAACCCAGCCTTCAAAACAGGCTTGGGCTTGAGGTGCTATGCACAACTACCTTTGCGGGTTCCTGTCCAGATCCCTAACGGTATCGAGTATGAACAACCCACAGGGCTGTTTATCAATAACAAATTTGTGAGGGCCAGGCAAGGCAAGACGTTCGAAGTGATCAGCCCCGCAACCGAGGAGACAATCACGCACGTGTACGAGGCACGTGAGGACGATGTGGAAGACGCCATCACTGCTGCAGACGAGGCTTTCAAAAGCGGGGTGTGGTCACAGGCGGACCCACTTGTGCGTGCCAACGCTCTGAACAAGCTTGCGGGCTACATCGAAGAACACAAGGACATAGTGGCGTCGATCGAGACGCTCGACAACGGGAAAGCTATCAACAGCGCCAGGGGCGATGTTCAGCTTGTCATTAACTACTTGCGGTCTTGCGCTGGATGGTGCGACAAGGTGGACGGCCGTGTGATCAATACCGGCAACACCCATTTCTCCTACACCGTCAGACAACCACTTGGTGTTTGTGGACAAATCATTCCTTGGAACTTTCCGCTCTTGATGTGGGCTTGGAAGGTCGGTCCTGCCTTGGCTACTGGTAACACGGTTGTTCTCAAGACCGCCGAATCGACTCCTCTTTCTGCTTTGTACGTTTCTCAATTTGTGCCAAAATCCGGCATTCCACCCGGAGTTGTGAACATTGTTTCTGGATTTGGTAAAATCGTTGGTGAAGCTTTGACTAACCACCCAAAGATTAAAAAAGTTGCTTTCACAGGTTCTACTGCCACCGGTCGTCACATCTATCAGAATGCCGGTCAGAACTTGAAAAAAGTCACTTTGGAATTGGGTGGTAAATCTCCAAACATTGTGTTTGCGGATGCCGACATCAAGCAAGCTGTTCAAAACGTCATTTTGGGTATCTATTACAACAGTGGTGAAGTGTGCTGCGCAGGCTCCAGAGTTTATGTGGAGGAATCTGCTCACGATGAGTTTGTGCAAGAATTGAAAGCTGCTGCTGAAGGCCTAAAGGTTGGCGATCCATTTGACGAGTCCACTTTCCAAGGTGCTCAGACTTCTCAAATGCAACTCAGCAAAATCTTGAAATACGTTGAAATCGGAAAAGAAGAGGGCGCTACTTTGGTCACTGGCGGTGAAAGACTAGGCACAAAGGGCTACTACATTCAACCTACTGTGTTTGGCAACGTCACGGAAGACATGCGCATTGTGAAGGAGGAGATTTTCGGACCTGTTGTCACGGTCAGTAAGTTCAAGACTGTTGACGAATTGATTTCGATGGCTAATGATTCCGAGTATGGCTTGGCTGCAGGCATCCACACCACCAACATCAACAAAGCTCTTGAGGTTTCTAACAAGGTCAACGCCGGCACCGTATGGGTCAACACCTTCAACGATTTCCACCATTCTGTACCATTCGGAGGTTTCAACGCTTCTGGTATTGGCAGAGAAATGGGTAGCGAGGCTTTGGAAAACTACACTCAGACCAAGGCCGTGCGCGTGAAGATCTCTTTGGAGGCGAGCCCATAAACAAGAATAGGACAACAACACCACTATTCACTTGAAACAAGTGTAAAGCGGTTGATGGCTTAAAAAATGGGACGCGATTGATATTGCGCCGCATGTATGTAACGACGATGACAATTTACATATTCAAATCTTTTCAGGACAATTTAATTCTCTTTCATGATTGCGCCATCGCGTAAATTGGGTGCTTGAGTGGCCTCTGAAACTAGAACTACTCTGGCGTATGCTGGCTTAAATTCTTCTCTTCCAAGGTGACACGCAATTCTTAAGTAGCATGGAATTGAAGATTAAAGCTCTAATACCCTCGCTCGAATTCGGTGCTTAAACAAAAAGTAATCGGTGAAGCCATTTTTCAGCTGTCCAGTGGTGGCTGCCCACCCACTCCCGTTTTATTTTGTATGTATTTTTCGTCTACTCTAAAACTACAAGTATAGATTCGGTGTACCAATCAATGTCAAGAACCAAGAAAGGAGAGAATTTAACATGACACATGAATTACATGCATTCACAATTCAATCTTCTTCCATTAATGAAATCTCCATTTCCTCTTCGTAGTCGCCATTGGATTCGATAGGAATGACTTTTCTCGACAACAGATGTGCGTGTGGGTCATCTTCCTCGGCTGAGCTTGCTATAGAAGTAGACTTGGCAGTCTGTTTTGACGATACCGAATTGCCCTTCTCAGTAGCCCGGGGTTTCTCAGTCTCCGTCTTGCTGCTACCTTCTTGGCTCATCAACATGATCTTGATGAGAATTATCGCAGTTAAGATAACTACAACAACGGCACCGATGCCAAAGACGATACCCTTCAATAGATCGTCCAGCAACATGAACTTATCAACCAAAACTTGCGTAAGCTTCTGGACAGGCCCCAAAGCTTCCTGTGAGCTCATTCTTGTTCGACTTTTATTTCACTTTTTTTCATCCCCTTAGGAGGAAGAAAGTGCTAATAATATACAAAAGATTCCAATGTCTTCAAGTTTATCGCAATCACGACAAAAAAGGCATCCGCAGCAACTTGCCGTAAAAGCGTTGACATCGTTTCCAGTAATCGGGATGCGATACGTCAAAAACTTGAAATGGCGGTTACAGTCGCCAATACAGCGAATCTTGACACTAGTCTATGATTATAGGTGGGCTTCTCAAAGCACAACTCCGAGTAATTTTTCAAGCATTTTCGAAAGTTTAAGAGATGTCTTGAGCTGTTGTAAGGAAAAGGATATATTGTAGAAGTCTTTAGCTTTCAAACATAGTCGGTGTAAAGTCGCAGTTGTTCGTTCATGGACACTGACGGCCATTCTTTTGTAGCCCGTATGGTTGTCAGCGATTTGAAAAAATTAGCTGGACTGGACTAGACAAAACCCAAGATTCTGAAATGTCAAACCCTAGTCTAGATTAGGCCTCAACATCATCGCTCAATAGACCAAATAGATTTTGGTTCGATGAAGCTGGCTTTTCCGGTTGCTCGATTTTCTCTTCGATCTCATCTTGTGAATGAGCTTCGACGTCGATATCGTTGTCCTCGTGATTAGATTCCGCCTGTTCTTTTTCCTCATTCTTCGCCAAAGCTCTTCTGATGCTTTCGTTGGTGCTTTCCCAACCAGCTTTACGAGCCGCTTGCACGTATTTGGCTCTTGCCTTTGCCTTTTCCACTTTACCGTCGAGCCTGTTGGTGATGTTCAGAGCTCTGGCCACTCTGTCGCTGTCAAGGTTTTCCAAAGCGCCCTTCTTGATGTCTTTTTTCCCCACCTTCTTCCCAGTCCTCTCTTTCTTCTTCATCTTGGCTTCCAGAAGCCTCTCGCTCTTGGATGCTGTTCTTATCAGCTTGTTGGTGACATCGAGATTCTGGGCACGAGGAAGCTGTGCCAAGGTTTGCGCTTCGGTATCGAGCGCTTCATAACGACGAGAAGCTCTCGAGTTCTTCGAGACTTTCTTACCCATGATTCAAGCTTTTACTGGGGCGTCTTGCTTGTATCTTTGGTGTTAATAGCATAGCGTTGATGCTCATCTCATCGCTACTTCGAGATTTTTCAATAATATACAACGAATACATCGTCATGTGTAAAACGAACTTTCGAATACATTTGACGTCGGCAGGAACCAACAATTGTCAAGAGATGAACTAGCAGCTTCAGACACTAACGAGGCCTTGATGGACGTTTATCAAATTTAGCTGATTTTTAGGAATCTCGAACGTCGTTTTTTGGCCAAATGGAAAGGCTATAACTGTGGGTGACAGTAAAGTGGTTTTTATCTCACCAAGGTCAAATAGAAACATCACTTATTCGTTAATGCATTATCGTTATGACTACATATTCAAATCGGTATTCATGGCTATCTTTTGATTCATACGTGATTTTGGTGTAGAGAGTAAATCCATTTGGGTTGACTACAAATATGATATTTTAAGCCCACAATAGCTATATACCGAGCCATACGATACGTCGTTATATTCCATGACAATTAGCTCTTCTTCAACGCCAGAACAAAAGATATTCGGTAACAAGATGGGTGGCAGAGGTGGCAGCGTAACATTTCTTATCGCCTGATCAAGAAGGCTTCAAAAAGGTGTCAGCGGTGATGACCTACATTTTCAAAGACTGCCTTTCTCTGCTTTGATGCATAGCGACTGTAAATAACCCAGTAGCTTTTTATGACCAGCGCTGTACCTTATGCTTCAAGAAACAGTTGAGAGTTTTGAGCTTCGCATTCAATGCAAACTTCACAAAATGGTAATGAAATAATTCGTGATCTTCGCGCTATCTTGTCGTGCAACACATATGGGTGCTTTACAGAGGGTTTTTCTTACCTGCCTTTGTCAACATGCTAGACACCGGTGCTGATATAGCATTTGGAGCTTTAGATTGAATTCTTCAGCGGATACATAAATCGGGACTCTTCGCAGTTCTTCCACTGGCGAAAACTTACTCGAAATTACCATTGTGCAAATCCCAATCAAGGTCGCATAACTGCTATAGACTACGTAAACCATGTATCTACGAAAAGCTTGAGTTGGGCTTCATGGTGTGTTTATCAAAGCATTGAGTTCGGTCCTTAATTGATTCAAGATGCACTGCGAACGCATTGACCCGTCTACTGCCTGTGTTTCTCCTGGAAGCACGCTTAAACGAAAGCTTTAGAACCACCAAACTACTTTTTATCTCATTATATAACCTGTATAATCTGCGTAGCACGTTTAGAAGACATCACCTTGGTCGAACATAGCGTCAGCGACTCTAATGAAACCCACCAAGTTAGCACCCTTGATCAAGGATGGCAGAGCTTCAGTGTTGCTCTCATTTGTGTACTCACGGGCAGTCTCCAAACAGTCGTTGAAACAGTTGACCATAATCTTCTTAAGTTCTTGGTCAACTTGTTCTCTAGTCCAGGACATTCTTTGAGAGTTCTGGGCCATTTCAAGACCGGAAACGGCGACACCACCCATGTTGGAGGCCTTACCTGGAGCGTACCAGACGGCAGGAGAAGAAGTGCTGGCAGCACGTTCACCTTCGAAAATGTGAGCAGCTTCAGCTGTGCAACCCATGTTGGACCCTTCAGCAACAAACTTAACACCAGCAGCAACCAAGGCCTTAGCTTCGTCGCCGGAAACTTCGTTCTGAGTGGCACATGGCAAAGCAACGTCGACCTTGCCGACGTGAGTCCATGGACGAGCACCAGCGATGTATTTCACCTGGCTGGAAGAGAAAGCGGAGTATTCACCGATGATTTGTTCCAAGGTCTTGAACTGGACCTTGGCACCGATGATGGCATCAATCTGCTCAGCAGTGATACCGGATTCGGTGACAATGGCACCCTTGGAGTCAGATAGCGACAAGACGGTACCGCCAAGCTCGATGACCTTCAAAGCAGCGTACTGGGCCACGTTACCAGACCCGGAGATAGCAACACGCTTACCAGCGAAAGACTCCTTGCCTCTGGTGGCAAAGTCGATCATGGCCTGGGTGTAGTACACCAAACCGTAACCGGTGGCTTCAGGTCTGATCAAAGAACCACCCCAGTTTAGACCTTTACCGGTCAAGACACCTTCCCAAGAGTTCTTGTAGGACTTGTAGGCACCGAACAAGTAGCCGACCTCACGACCACCCACACCGATGTCACCGGCTGGGACGTCGGTGTCTTGTCCGATGTGTCTGCTTAGCTCTCTCATGAACGAGTAGCAAATTCTTCTGATTTCGTTGTTGGATCTGCCCTTCAAGTCAACACACAGACCACCTTTACCACCACCTAGGGCCTGGCCAGTCAAGGCGTTTTTGAAGATCTGTTCGAAACCCAAAAATTTCAGGATCGACAAGTTCACAGTAGGGTGGAAACGTAGACCACCTTTGTATGGACCCTTGGCAGAGTTGTACTGCACTCTGTAACCGGTAGCGACTTCCTGTTCGCCGCTGTCATTTTCCCAGGCCACTCTGAATTGGATGATTCTTTCAGGAACTGACACCACTGGCAATACCTTCTTGTATTTAGGTTCTTTTTCGAACAAAGTCGAGTCTTGCAAGGAAGAGACGACTTCTTCGTAGGCCTGTTGAAATTCTGGTTCTTGAGGGAAAGACATTATTATTTTGTGTGATTGTAATGCAACTCGATGTGGAAGCACCTGAGCTGAAACCGGAAAGGAATCAACTTCTCCTGAAGCAAGCTGAAGCTATCTTGCGAGATTGTCCTGCTTTTATAGATTTCGACCTGGAGCTTGCTAGCTCAATCTACGCTGCTCAGTGGCAGAGGCGACCAAAAAGGAAAAAAATTTTCCCCGATTACCGCATCGTTCTCGCATACTGCCGGTCGGGTGCTGAATCTTCAGGTTCTGGGTTAAACCAAAAGCTGCTTCGGTTCTGGAGTCCATTAGCAGTTGGATCTTCACGGTTCAGATTGGATATATCAGAGACGTTATAGCGAACTTGACTGGGGATCACGTGACAAAATTACTTAATTCCATCATAATTAAACAAAATTTCAAGGCAAAAAATGGAACTTTTGGCTGCTTTTTCGCGCATCTTAGACCGGCGCTCAATAACGACCAATCAAATGTTTTAACGCGCTCTGATAAGCCCTGGACTCATGACCGAGAAGTAGCGTTAAAAAGCGAAAAAGTTTCTGATAGAGCCGAATGAGGCATCGATCTAATCAGTGGCCAATAAGACTGGCTAAAAAAATTAGAAAAAGGCGTTTGGAAGAAAAAAAGTAAAACGCCGGTACCGGCCAAGATCTCGCTAGAAGGAAAAGGCAATTGTAGGCGCTTTGGCTGACGCTTTGGTTGGTGGTAGATACAAACAAGATGGCGGAGCTGATGTTGGTGGTTGGTGTGTCAAGCAGCGCGGGGAAATATCATCTGTGGGAGACAAAGGAGAAAGGAAACAGACAGAAGCGGCGTAATGCGATAATGAAAAAAGTGGAACAAAAGAAAGAAATCGAATTTTTCTATATGTAGATGCAAATTTCGGGAATGAAGCGAAAGCTGAGACGAGAGGTTTGTGCGGCTGGTTCGCACGCACTTGACAATGTTAATGGAAATGGAAATGTTTTTGACTTTTTGATCACTTCAGACGGGTCTGACGCTGTCATCTGGAAAAAACGTCACTGGCGACGAAAGATACTCGGCAGACTATCGTGTGTGAGTCGTCGTTCCACCTCGTGAAGAGAGAATACTCAAATAGATTAACTTCTTTCCTTCCTTCCCAAATTCTATCTTTACTAAATTACACTATTTACTATGTCATTAGGTCATTAAAAGTCTCCAGCGCGTTGGCTATACGGTGGTCAGCTGACGTGGAGCTGAACTGCTCAAATGGTCGCCCTCTTCGTTATCTTCGGGAATCGAAACCAAAAGAAGGTCACCACCGGTGGGCTTTGTCATGCTTTCACCATGTGCAAGCGTATATGTGGCAGGTCTGCGCAGGTACGCGCTGTGTTCTACGTGCTGACGGGCTCTGGCCACATTGTCGTGATCGTACACCTGGTAGTCCTCGTCATATTCGTAGTCATCGCTGTCATCACTGCCATCGCTGTAGTCCTCGTCTTCGCTTGCGCTGTCGCTTTCACTGTCGCTGTCGCTGCTGTACTCGTAGATAGTGTGCTCAGGAGCCGCCGGCAGCGTGAATGACACGTGCGTGTTGCCGGTTACGTAATTGGGTGTTTTGTCTGTGTCGTCGCGAACGAGGTGAACAGGCTCATCGATTTCGTCGAAATTAGGCTCATCTTCTTCCAGCTCGGTATCGTCTTGAGCATCGTTGTTATGCAGAGACTCCATGACTCTGTCCAGTAGATTTGCATGGCCAACCAGTAGCCGAAGATTAAGGTCCTTTTTGCTGGATTGCGCTGCACAATTTAGCAGCTTTGTACGTGCTTTGCTCGCAAGAGCGTATCTCTCTGTAGTTGTTGTGTGCTGAGTGTAACCAATCATTGTTGTAAGCTATCTCTTGGTAATTAGTTGGGTTTCAAAAAGAGATATCTGATTCATGGATGAGACTTGAGCGAAAACTTGACTTAACTTATATGCTTGTGTATTGAAATCCGAGTTTATAAGTGACATTTGTCATTACTACCATGTTTTCGATTTCTTGCTCATCACCGAGCCTCCGCTATGGTTCCGAAATCCGTAAAACGGATATTAACTGTCAAGGCCTCCGAATCCGCTAACTAAATTTTTTTCCTCATAACTGACGGCTCGGCCATATTACAAACTCAATGCTCGTGCGGCCGAAGCGGATAATGGTGGAAAAAAAGAAGAGTCATGTGGGACGTACGAGGGAAAAGGGCCAAGGATCCGTTCTTTTCTCCGGAGCTTAGCTATTTGGCTGGAGATTACACAAAGAGCAGCAAAATACAAGCAACACCTACTGCTGAATTTACTAAGCGGCCGAATTATATGGGTGTTTGGTGCTTTCTAATAAATTTTTGAATCTGGCATCAAAGCTTTGGGTTGCATCAAACCAGTAATACGGCCCAAACGAATTTTTCGTTTGAAGCGTGAGATGCGTCACCTGCTCTTTTGGAAATATTAGTGTTGAAAGAAAAAAACGTTTCGGAGCTTCAGATGCAACGGAACCCGCGGTGGTTCCGGGGAGGAAAGAGACTTCCGCGGAAGAAGGGATGCGAGTGGAACGGAAGAAGGCAAAGGTCGATCGTTGAATGGGATGGGATGCAGGCAAAAGCCGTCAACGATTGCGGAGATGGAAATAAAACTTGCCTGGGGAAGTAAGAGCTACAGAACCTTATTTTAATTTAAAAAAAGGAACCTGCTTGGCGAATCGGTACTTAGAACATAACTTGGGCACACGTTGAATCTTGAGTTACAGGACAAGTGGGTTCCGTCTCAACTGGGACTTTTAGCACTTGGTCAAGGAGAGTATTACTTATGGCAATTACTCTAAGATACTTCTGTCTGGGACGTTGCACGAACCGAACGCACATCTATATCTTGGACAGCCATCAAAGAAACGTGTAAGTCCGCGACCAAATCCTGAACGTTTTCTAGGCCCACAGACGCCCTCATTGGTGCGCTGTTAATCTTTCGAAGCATTGAAGCATCTTTACTCAATAAGTGGTAGAACCCCTCCGAAGGATGCTGCATGTTGAAAAATGTGAAGCCTCTTTAACAGCGCAATACATTGATCCGCGGTTCGCAAGTAATTGAAATCACTGGGCTGCAACCGCTTCTGTTTTGAGTCTTGACATAGTATTCAATCTGTAAACTAGCGTGACGTACATCGGCCAACATACTCGGGACTTCAAACGCGTGCTCTTTCAAGAACTCTATTTGCGCACAGTTCATAGACTGTCGTTTGACTCTCATTTCCAAGGTCCGTAACGACCTTAAAGTAATAAGCTTTCGACATTCGGAGGCATTGTGCCCAGTGGAACGCATTCTCTCTTCAATTCCGAGCATGCTGCTCAATTTTTATGCATTTAACACCACACAGTAGATCAAAATGCCCGCCCCAGCATTTTGTTCGGGAGCGCATACAGATATCGGCGCCTAGCTCCCAAAACAAAATTGCCTTTCTGATGCACTCTGCGTTCCAGCTCTACAACATTCACTCTTTCCAAAATGGTTCAGTGGATCCTCGATATGACTCTCTCTTAAATAGACGTAGGTATGGTTGGACTCTGTGACACCTGCCCTCAAAAGCCCATTATTGTAACGGGAGTTGGTATTGATGCTACTTGGTGGCCCAACGTCCGAACCTCTGTTAAGTTGATCTTCTGCGTGGATGCAGTTGGCGTCAAAGCTAAGCATTTCAGGATTTGAAAGTTTGTAGAGTTATGCGCCAAACATTAATTTTGACTGGAAAGCTGGATTTTGATGTTGGAAGAGAATATGGAAAGTATGATGAAGTAGGTCTTCTTGATATTATACAGCTCGAGTTAAAGAACCTCAAAAACTTATCAAATGAAACCTGTGTTACCGTGTCTCAGTCTTGACTTCGCAAGAGCTCAAAATCACCTGTCTCAAACGTTATTGGGGTTAAGATCCACAATTTTACGAGAACCCTTGGTGCTTATAATGGTAAGATATCGTGAATTTCAAAATCGAAACATAAAATCACACAGTTCAAACATCATTTTGAGACGGCCTCGCTGCTGGACGTTATGTCTTTAACGGAGTTCCGGCGAAATTATGTATTTGACACGAAATTAATCACTACCAACAAAAACTGTCGACGTCTCAGCTTTTGGATTATCTGAAAGATATAAGAGTAAATAAAAACTGCACTATCTTGTTCCGCACATATTAGTAATATTTACCGCCTACCATGAAAACTGACGCCTTGACTTGATCGTCTGGACTTACTTCAGGATCTAAACTTATTTGTCTTACATTTTCCAAGACTCTAGAGCCAGCTCGAAATGGAGTCAACAACAACCACATTCGTGTCAAGTTCAAACGCCCGCATGCATTCTGTGCCCTCGTTAATGATCAGAAAGGCCTGGGTTGAATTCGCGTTAGCTTCATCACCTTTGTTCTTGCTCAGCTGTGATGCGATAGGCTTCACTCAAATGGCAGAACATTCATGAGTGTCCCCCTCTTGGAGACGATTTGAGAAGCAACAACTTTATTGGGCTGATGCTTGGGTATAATAGATTCGGGTTGGCTAAAGATATTATACTATCTATTTGGGCGCCTGAGCTCAGCTCAATGCATCCCTAGTTTCCGATACTTATCCACCATGGACCAATACATATGCTTCTGACTATTACGGAAGTATGGTCCAGCCTTCAACATTACCAAAAAGGTCATATTAGCGGCTAGGCACAAAAACGCAACACTGATGAAGCACTTTTTGTAGCCCAGGTTTGTGACCCAGTCTGTTATCCCGTAACTAACTCCGAAGGACATGCAGTTTCGAATCATGATCACTACAACCATGGCCTCTGTGTCAAGCTCCTTGTAAGTGTCCACCACGTACGTTGCAGCTGCTGCAATAGCAAAAATACCGCATCCTCCTAGAAGACCCATACCAAAAACAAGACCAAACCAGTGAACCTCGTAATAGGCGCCAACACCCCATAGTATCGCGGCAAAGCACCCTAGAACGCTGTAAATTACTAGGACCCATAGTCTATCTTCCGGCTTACTCAATCCTGTTCCCCTCCAGATTGCGATACGTACCTTCAACCAATCTGATCACATTCCTGATAGGAAGAACATTATTAAGCTGAATAAGGTCGGAGAGAGGTATGCAATTCCTACCGACGAGGCTGGAAAGTCATAAGGTTTACCTGATAAAATCAAAGCAGCTGTTCCGTTGAGAACATTGAACCAGACAAGGGAGCTACCATAGAGGAAACCTGCCCATAGAACCACCGGAAAGCGGGCCATGTAAAATGGAGCGAGAGCGTAGTGGTGCAAAAGGAATTTTTCGCGCCTTCCGCTGAAGAGAGAAAGCTTTTGCAGATACGTCTTTTTGGAATACTGAGCCGGAGCGTAGGTAGCTGAATTGACAATCTCGACATTGCTAACCTGGTTTGCAATATTCGTGTTCTCCCGATACTCATCGGTCCCTGACAAATCTTCCAAATCATCAACTTTTGCTTGATCTTTCTCTTGCATGCCATCAGAAGATCTTGGGCGGCTCATAATGGCGTCGATGTTTGTGACCACATTGCCTAACTGATGTTGTCTGGAGTTGATTGAAAGCACTTCCCCAGTGGCAGCGTCGACCTTCAACTTGCGGTCGTAATTAGTTTCTTCCATGAAGAAGAAAAGCACAACGAATGCGACTGCATTTAGAATAGCACACCACCACATTACCCATTCCCAACCCTGACCTTCCGATATGAAGCCAGCTACAAAAGGCGCTAGAAAGGATGCTGACAACAACGTTAGTCCGTACAGGGAGAGTGCAAATGCACGTTCGTGTTCGAAAAAGAGGTCACTCATTGAAATTTCAGGAAGAGATTCCACTGAAGATGCCACGAGTCCTTGTAGAATCTTAGAAGCAATCCATTCACCATTTGACTTTGTGTATGGAGGCCAAACACAAATCAAGGATGTCGCGAATATTGAGAAAAGGTACACTGGACGTTTTCCAAATTGTAGTGCCAAGGGCTGAAAAATGAGGCACCCGATTCCGAGAAACAGGAACATGTAGCCTGTACCGGCATTCAAGTCCCCGAGCGTGATATTGGTCTTCGCTTCGATGTTAGGGAGCACTGAGTAAATTGCTGCGGTAGGAATGCAGGCACAAAGAGTGTAAATTAGAACACAGGCGACGGCAGTCCACTTACGGCGTGGCGACCAATTTAGTGGATCATCGGGATCGTCTGATGGCGTAGGTATTAGCACGATTTTCTTGCCGCTGGTTCCTTGTGCGTTTTTTTCATCGAAGTCTACGAGGTGGGAGTCACCAGGGACAGCATTGAAGTCTATTGAAGTCGAAGGCATTCTATTTGATTGTCCTTGCTCTTACTATACTTAAAATATCATCTTGATTCTCTTCTTGTTCGAGCAGCTGAGGCCGCTTTTTATAGTCAACATTGATTCTTGTTGCCACGGCCAAGAGGTATTCTCTCGTAACCCGAACCAACGATTTGGGAGCATCTCGGTAGATTGATTAACCTTAATCGCGTTGAGCTCATATCGAAACTGATCCCCATCGCTATTAAGTTACCTAAAATAATCATGCTAACGTATGATGGACACAACAATGCACGTCTGGCATGCTTTTGACCAGATAACGATTTGATGTCAGCGTTTCCGAATCTCGAAAAGGTCTATCAAACGCTGTAATTTAAGTCCTCCATCAACAGATAAGCGATCGGTCATGAGACTAGTGATATCATGATAGCGACCCACACGCTCTGTGGAATTGAACAATGGTAGATTCTAATATCATTAGCAGGCACCATTTCGACTCGAATGAAAGAAGTTTTTTGGATGCCAAGCGACTTTCTAGGTGCCCATTTTCGCTCTACCAAGAATCAAAGTGCATCCTGCAACCAAAAGGTTGCTGCTGTTCAGCTGAATCGAGATTCATCAGTTTCAATCCGATATTCGATTACGATGTCTTGGTTGATGCTCCAGGTCCAGCCATTCAGTCTATAATGTCTACAAAGACCGATAAACTACATAGTCTTGTTATGATGTCCTTGCGAGCGAAGTTTATGTCGACTAAGTTGGGCCAACACAATCGCGGTTAGAGGGATAGTTAAGATCTAAAGTTCATTTACGGTAAGTTCGTCAAGGCTTGGAAAGTCGATCGAGAGCACATATGTTGCCAGTAAAACGTAGCTTGCTGTAGGTGGTAAAGTACTCGACAAATAGTTTTCACATATTTTTCAATGGGTATTTATCAAAACATTAACTTTATCACTGTGCACGTGACGTATTTATCCTAGCTAATATATCGCAGCTTTTCCTATCTGTTATCAAGCAATCGTATTGCCAAGATGCGTCGTCATTGAACACTAACCCTCATGTCTTCTTTGAATCTCTCAAGCTGGTGAGAGCTAGTTCACTTTGATGCTTTCTGGTTCATAAGCTATCCTGGAAGTTCAACACGGTGAGCTTTGGCAGTGTGTGTGATGCCGGTCATCAGATACAGAACCGGGGCCAAAAGCTTTCAAGACGATGGTATTGTGAGGCGGACCGAAAGAAGATCCAAAAACGGATGTCTTACGTGCCGTCGAAGGAGAAAGAAGTGCAACGAAGTTACACCTAAGTGCGGTGGATGTGCAAGAAATGGTCTGGAGTGCGAGTGGCCATCGCCATTCGTACACTTTGGGGCTGGTATAAAACCAGAGTTCTCGTTCGTTCATGTTTTGGAAGAACAGCTCACGACAAGAGATGCTAGCAAAAAGCTAGAACAGGAACGTGGTCAGCGGGGTTCAAGAAAGGGATGCTCTAAAAAGCATGAAAATTCCAAGGATATTACTATATCAACGAATGTGAAGCTCACTCGATCACCCAGTTTACATGATGACTTTATACAAGAGATACGACCCCAGATTTCCCGAATTCTGGGTTCAAAATTGGATTCATCCTCGTGTCTGGAGGAAAGCAGCTCGAAAAGACCAACTGAAAGCCATCAAGTGAGTTATTCGAGATTTAATACTGGCAGCTTTAACGGGGGCCAGCAACATTCAGCTTGCAAAGAGAGCGCGATAGCTACTCGGAACCCTTTGACTTCTTTTAACACCACCGAAACGCTCCCCGTCAGTTTTTACACTTACAACACTGCTGCAGACAAGTACCTTGAGATCATTGATGCTTACGACAGGGGCAAAACGTTCTCAGACATGAATCCCGAGGACGATGAAGAACTACTTTTTTACACATGCGTCAACAGAGCTATCCCCAATTTGGGCACTCAGTATACACACCCGCTCTTAACAACGTGTGCCACGTTTCTACCTCAAGTTGAAAACAGTGCGCCTCTGAGAGAAATATTTTTGTGCTACGGGGCAACATACCTGGAATGGTACGATGAAGCCAAGTTTTCAGCTCTGTCAGATGAACTCTACGAAAGCTCCAAACTGCTCATTAAAAAACAGCAGCAGGAAGCACCCAAAGAGTATTCGGAGCTTTGGCTACTTCCGTCTTTTTTGCTGCTATGTTTGCGGTGTAAAAAAGCATCTTCAGGCTCTGTGGATGAGTGCGTGAAGTGCCTTGCGGAGGCTTATTTGGTCATCAGGAATACGATCTGCACTGAACACAAAGAGCAGAATCAAATGGCAGCTGGTCTGCAGAATTTGACTTATGAAATCGAAAACAAATTTTTGTCCAAAGTTGGAGACGAACTTGTGAAAACTGATTTCGTGCTGCGGCCCTTTGAAAGAATGTTTTTGGAAAGTTTCATCTATAACTACTCTGTTGCAATTTTGTTTGCAACCGACTTAGTGGCGCTTCCTAGTCCATTTTTCATATTCAAAGAGCTGTCTCCTTTTCTTAAGCGGCCGCTCTATTACTGCTCATTCGAATGGATGAACAACCCTGTCTTGGGCCCTTCACTCGATGCATTCGAGATTTTGGCAAAAGTGTCTTATATCGCCCGGCTTCCTATGCCTCTTACTCAACAATCCGCATGGTTTCAGAAGGCCCAGCGCCTACATTCTATGGCATTCTATTACACTGGGCCGGTGCTGTCGCCAGTTTTGAGGTCTGAAGACACCCATATATATGAGAATGCGAAGGTAAGCTCCAAAGTCGGCAGCATTGTGGCAAAATCAAGCTATTTGTTGGTCTCCAAAATTTTAAAGTACGACGACTTCGACATACAGCGACCGTCGATTCAAAGGGTCCGTTGTGAGATTTTTGAGGCTTATACGTGTATCCCATCTGATAGTAAAACTTGGGGGCTTTTGATCTGGTCCCTCGTCATCACAGGCTGTTTTTCGGTAGCTTCGGGGGAGAAATACCAAATCCTAAGGTACTTGCTGAACATTGGCGAGTATCTTCATCATCAAAATGTCAGCAAGATGAGAAGTTTTTTGGAGCGGGCATGGTCACGTCCCATAGATCAGCGTCTCGATATTCTATTCGACCGTGACGAACTTTGTAACCTTGCCCCATAATGAGCTGCGCAAGCATGTTTGAGCTAACTCGTGGTAAATGTGAAATATCAACACAATTATGTGCAGAGAAGATTTATATCTGCTTTCGTATACCCAAATCAGTTCAGTTCGGCTTAGATAGTGTGTGTACAATTCTTCAAGAATCACCAGTATGGCTAAGTTACTCTTTTACGGCTTACGTGCTGATACTAGTTGGGCATGCAGGTCACTGCTAAAAATTCAAGGAAAATGCTAAGGTCGTAAAACAAGTATCCTTGGTGGGTGTTATTTCCATCTCGGCACCAGAACAACCCGAAAGTTGTCATTAGGTATGCTTAATTGCAAGACGTAGATTTGTTCTCAGCGGTACGTATCTTTCGAACTCTTGCTACCCTGTTGAAGGACTTTAAATTCTAAGCCTGTCCGTTCATCTTGATTCGAAGCCCTGTCCTAACTTCTGAACACCTCAAGTTTATTGTGCTGTTATTAAGAAAGAAAAAAGCCTTCCGGACTGTGAAGGCCCTTTTTATAGATGCTGATTGTGGAAGTTTATCGAGTGATGATGAGTCCGCTTGAAACAAGTTCAAAACTGTAAAAACTGAGACTAATGTCGATAGTTTTCTAAAGAAAGCCCTTCTGTACAGTTAGAGACGATCTTCATTGGAAACGAGTACTCGAGGAGCTTCTAAGCTTCCTCCAATAATGAATCATTGATGTAATATGAGCTTGTAAGTTGAGCATTAGAAACCCAGAGTTAAGAGTACAACTGAAAGGTATGTCAGTACCAAGAAGAAAAGCATGTGTTCCATGCTTCAAGTCTAAGGTACGATGCGATCAGAAGCGGCCTTTTTGCGCGCGATGCATTCAACGCGAAAGTCAAGACCAGTGCACTTACGCATGGCCGATTACTCAAGAGCAAAGCAATGCTTCCCAGTTGACGAAAACCGGGGCTGTCCAAGAGCGAGCGGAGGATTATGCGGGTGAGTTAGAGTTGAGTCCAATTGATGTTAGACCAGCGGTCTTTCAGTGCTCTCAAAACGAAAAACAAGGTGAAAGACGAGAAAGTGAATCTCTGAATCATTCGACGCAGCCAAATCACCAACATTCTGACACCACAATATTGGGGCCATTGGAAGTTTTGCAAAACGAGATTCCTGTACTTTTTGAGAATCTAGACCTGGTTTGCACAGTAAACTCCGATGAAATACGAAATCGATGGCTTAATGCATTCGCTCCTCCTTTAGATCAGACAGTGAAAGCATACCCACCGGGCGTTGTGGTTTTTGTTTCTCGAATGCTCAAATCGTATACCTCAATGCCGTCCCGACAGAAGGTGATGCCACCTTTTGTCCATCACCTTCAACAACGCTCGTCAGACGTTCCTGATTCATTAGCTAACTGTTTTAGTCTTCTTAAGCTTTGCGAAGGGAGACTCTCGGCCAGTGAGCCTGCTATAAAACGTTTTTTCATGCAAGAAATGGATCGATTGTACGCACAGTACGAATCCTACGATGAAGCCAATCTAGTGGCAGCTTTCCAGGCGTATCTCATCTATTCTATGACTATTTTCTTCGAATTCCGCGAAAACGAAAGCATCGGTTTGCACAATGCCATAGTTAATCTGCAAAAAATTGCCAGTGAGGTTTCTTTGCGGGGCCTTGTTTGTGCAGCTGAATTGAAAGGAATCAGACCTAAATGGGAGTCCTGGGTTTTGGCCGAGGCGAAAAGAAGGACATTATTCACAATGTACTTGTTTGATAGCGTCTTGTGTGCTCATGATAACTTGCCCACATTCCTAGCAAAGGAGCTTCAAGGCGTCTTGGCGCCCTCCCAACAAAACTTATGGGCTGCTGAGAGTAGGAAATCCTGGAATGAGCATTATAACGATTTTTTGTCAGAGTGGGGTTCTGAGGGTCCATTGCTTATTGACGAATTATGGCCCATATCGATGGAAGCATCTGAGGTACAGGTGAAAGCGAGACAAATACGAATAGATAAATGGCTTGCTGCAATTGACAACTATGGGACGATGCTTTTTGCCGTCACGTCATGCACACATGATGCTTAACAATTACTTGTCTTGTGATCAATACGCCAAGAAACCAACGCTTCAAGCCGAGCAGTTCGATAACATGGTTGCAATCCGAAAGTTTTAGTGCGTGCGGTTCGCTATAATGTGCACATTACCAAATTTTGCCGGTGGGACTGATACAGCTATGAGAAAAATGAAACTCTGCGTCAAGCAGCTCCTACTTTATGCCAGAAGAATTTCCACTAGAGTGGTGGCACACCATGCACTATTGACAACTTTATGAAGTTGCTAGTGAACCTCTTCGTCTTGTGAAAGAAGCTGTCACATGGGTGTTAGAACGCTCCGTCGCTGACATCTATGGAAATAACTATGAGGGTCGCAATGATCGATGAATTTTACAGCTTTGATTGCCACGATACGCACAGGGACTTCTATTATGACAGAAGCTTTGCTTACCAGAAACGGCCTGTGCTCATTCAGGACAGACTTTCATCAGCTTTTATCTCTTCAGTAGATAGAATGTCTGGAATTCTCATATTTTCAAATTGGCATAGGTTGAGGCATCAAAAAGCTGGAATTAGCTTTCGAAAAAAGGTGCTCGACTGTTGGCCGCCATCGAAATGGAAAAGGCCTTCGGCTGTGCAATTCCCAAGTATTCCCCCATTCATTGCAATGCTCGCAAATGCCTTCTGCGATCACATGAACGAGCGATCTAAAATTGGCTTACAAAATGATTTCGGAACTCCGAACAACTATTTTCGGAATACCGAAACTCAATAACGATCGTCTAATGCAGGTCTTGAAGCAGGTACAAGAACAGGGCCGTTGGTGCTTAAAGAATCGCTTTCGATCAAAAACTATGTTCAGTTTCCTTTGAAATGGTATTCTCTTAAGTCGTACCTAAACTTATGACATCTTCATCAGGAATTAAAGAAGAACGAACCTCGTGTGTGAAAAATGGTGAGCTCTTTAGCATATACTCCAAGCCGGAAAAAATACTGGTGGCCGCTTTGGTATCAGTAGCCGCTAGCTTTTCGGGATTTGCATCCAATATCTATTTCCCTGCTCTCCCAACGATTGCAGAAGATCTGGCGGTTTCTAATGAGCTTGTAAATTTGACGGTAACAACCTACATGATCTTTCAGGGAATCGCGCCCACTTTTTGGGGCGCAATGGCGGACGTACATGGTCGGCGTCTCGTTTATATCGGTACCCTTGCGGTGTTTCTCACAGCCTGTATTGTTCTTGCGAATACTAAAAATTATGCCACCCTCATTGTAGTTCGGTGTCTGCAAAGTTCAGGCAGCGCCAGTACAATCGCTCTTGGAGCTGGCGTTATTGGTGACATTACCGTGCGATCTGAAAGAGGAGGTTATATGGCAATGTTTCTTACAGGCTCCCTAGTCCCTGTCGCAATAGGACCAATAATAGGCGGTACGTTGTCCAAATCTCTAGGGTGGAGATGGGTTTTTTGGATTTTGGCAATATACTGTGGGGCGTTTATGCTAATTTTGATTTTGATACTACCGGAAACCCTCAGATATTTGGTGGGAAACGGCTCCACAAAAGTTGAAGGCTTCAAGAAATTTCCTCTTGTATTTTATCAATTGAGATACCAGAAACGGTCCGGAATAAAAATTCATGAGCCCGACTCCAGCCAGGCGCACACAAATAAAGTTAGTTTACTGGGCCCTTTGAAGATATTTTGTGATCAAAAAGTGCTCTTTGTGATTACTTTTCTTTCCCTGCACTACACAGTTTGGCAGATGAGTATCACAATTCTTTCAAGTCTCTTCAAAACCATTTACGGACTCGACGAAACAAAAATTGGTCTCACATTTATCGCGAATGGGATAGGTTCCATCTTGGGGACTTTGCTGACGGGAAAAATCTTGAATTTCGACTATAAAAATTACCAAGCCAAGCATGCAGATCGACCAGTGGTTATTCGTCACGTCAGACTTCGCACGGTTTGGATTTGGAGTGGAATGCAAATAGCGTCGATTATTGTCTTTGGATGGACTTTGCAGAAAAGAGTCCACATATCCGTCCCGATAATCGCTACTTTTTTCACAGGTTGGGGCGCCGTTGCAATCCAAAGCGTAGTGTCCACCTACCTCGTAGATTTATACGAAAATAAAAGTGCATCCGCGACTGCTGCATTGAATTTAGCTCGGTGTTTATTAGGAGCTGGTGGCACAGCAGTTGTTACGCCCCTCCTTGACGCTATTAGCATCGGCTGGGGCTTTACGCTCCTGGCAGCGGTTTTATTAGCCGTACTGACAGCCAACTTGTTGCATTTATACCTCAAAAAAGCTGAGCAAAACAATAAAGAAGTTGAATAAACTTCGTTTTACATGGAGGGTGTGTTGAATTACAATCAACATCTGTTTTTGAGATGTGAATACTTTCTGGCAGCGAGAGGGCTTCAATTATCATGAAAGACCAACTTCCTCTTCATTTTCGTGTCGCTGTCGTTTGAATTTGAAAATTCCAAGTAGGTCTAATTCATACAATTGTGCTCTCCATAGTGTGAGAGTGTGAGAGCACTAGCAGATATTAAAGTTCCACGTCACAATCATGGCCATTGATGATGAATGTGCTTTCGTTTCTGTTCTCTCGTTTCTGATTTACAGTTGACACATATCTCGTCAATGTGCCAAAGATTGGAAATTATGGTCATGTCATCCATTGTTCACAGACTGAGCGGTAAGAAGCTAACGTTCAAATTTCGTGAAAGTGTTGAACAATGTTATTGAGTCCGTTCATTCGCGAATTTTCAAGGTGATACGGTTTAGAATATCGAATCAGTCTGTATAAGCAATATGGACCGTGGCATTTCAAAAGTCGGCTTTGGTTTAAAAAACATTAATTTTTTTACTTTACCCAAAAAATTCAAAGTTCGAAACTTTTGCCAAAGGACGAGGAAGACGATTCATCTTGAAGTTTAATCTTCTTTCTATTTCTCTTTCGGGCCTTTTTCTAGACACACCTGAGATCTTGCGTCATTTGTTTGCACATGCAAGTGACAGTGAACAAATTGAAACTAAAACAACCACCATTATTAAGGTTCATCTCGTTACTGTCGAACAACACTCACAATTGATCTCAAGATGCAGCCCAGTGTTGCTCTTTGTAATACTCGCTCTCTTCTTGTCTGGTATTTATTGTATACTAATAAGCTACATTATATACTAATAAACTACGTGAGGTGATCTACATTGATAATTTTGGGCCTTAAGAAAGAAGAGTCTACACCAAGGCTCCGGTACGAATTAAAATAAGCTACACGCCTACAGTAGAACCACAGTAGCATTCGACATTTGAAAGCATCGAGAAATGCCAACTTCCATTTTTTTTGTCATAACGAATTTAGAAACCTCTAAAGAAAAAGCAGAGCATTTCAGAAGACACAAAATAAAAACAGCTTGTGCTTCTCAATCAGCTTGTCTCTCACGATGAAAACGTCCCATTTCTCTAGCTAAAACCGTCTCATCGATCATCATCAGAGGCTACGGCCTTTCCACGTGACCGAATCTGAAAGTAATTTAACAATAGCGCTAATTAAGTCACCTTTTCTTCAAGTGATGTTGTGGCTTTAGTTCAATGCCTTTCCTTCACAAGACACTGGCTGTGGAATTTGCCCTTACTTGTCAATTGTAACTTTCATTTCCAATGCGATGTGTATAAAAATCGAGCTCCAGCCGAGCAGAACGTATGCCATAGTCACCACAATGGGTGATTGGTTCGTCACTTTTGCCGTAACGATTGCATTGTAGAAGGGCGTAGACGATGTCATTTTCGTACGAGCCTGGGCCAACTCTGGCGACAGCATATTCAGCAATTGGCCCACAACAGGGCGTCGACGATGAACAACAGCGTGAACAACGAGATGTGGGCAAAAGCTGGGCTGAAAGACACAAGATCTTATTAGTCGAGACAGCACTTTTCACCAACGTTTTTCTGTCGGGCTTTGACAGCACTATCACGGCATCTATCTACCAGCTTATTGGGGATGAGTTTGAAAATGTCAAAATTGCAAGCTGGATCACCACCGCTTATTTGGTGACATGCACGTCCTTTCAGCCCTTATATGGATCATTTTCAGACACCTTGGGCAGACGCAAATGTATGTTTTTCGCCAACAGCATATTTGCATTGGGCTGTCTCGGGTGTGGACTGTCGACAAACATCTTCACGCTGATCTTGATGCGTGCCATCACAGGTATAGGCGGAGGCGGGCTGATCACTCTTTCGACTATCGTCAACTCGGACATCATCAGCCCTGAAAAGCGGGGTATCTACCAGTCGTTCCAAAATATTCTGGTCGGCACCGGTGCAGTCATCGGGGCTTCTAGCGGTGGAAGTATTGCAGCCATTTTTGGCTGGAAGTGGTGCTTCCTTGTTCAGGTCCCCATCTCAATAGCAGGCACTGTCTTCGCCTTTTTCTTCGTTGAAAACCAACCAAACCATGCCCATGTTGCAGGTATTGACCGGTGGAGAAAAATAGACTTTAGTGGTGCTATACTTTTGATTGTCGGACTCACAACTCAGTTGATATTTTTAACCATGATCAGTTCTACGGCCGACAATGGTCCGAGTTTTTTGAACTGGAAACTGCTCGGATTCTTGATTTTGAGTATTGCATCCTTATTGCTTTTCGCATACGTCGAGAAAACGACACCTGCCTACCCGATAATTTCGCATCATCTATTGGGAGGCTCAACGGACAGCATTTTGATCATCGGATTCTTTGTGGGTTTCGTAGCATACGCCTATCTTTTCACTTTACCACTTTACTTCCAAGTAGTGGGGGGAGATTCAGCGGCACAAGCCGGTCTTCGACTTGCTATCCCTGCATTTTGCACCCCGATTGGGGGTCTTATAATGGGAATATCTATGAAAGACACGAGTCGTTTACCCGCTCTACTGATTGGGGGAGTGGCACTAATGCTTTTCGGTAATTTATGTTTCCTTTGCATTGACCAATCGACTCCAGGCTGGCTGACTTTTCTTCTACTGATCCCTGCCAACGTTGGGCAAGGCATAACTTTCCCTTCTACCCTTTTCTCCTTTCTATTCGCATTTTCAGTCAGAAGACAAGCCACTGCCACCGCGGTGCTTTATCTCTTCCGAAGCATTGGTTGCGTTTGGGGTGTTGCGGGAAGCTCAAGTCTTGCGCAGGCCCTGGTAAATAGAGGTTTGAGAAAGGGTTTAAAGAACTCGGCTTCGGAAGAGGAAATTAGACTTCTACTTATCAAGTTGAGTCAAAACACGTCTATCATTCGCAAGCTAAAGCCCGAAGTCAGAGCAGTAGTAATAGCGAGTTACAAAACAGGTATTCGCGGTGTCTTTCTCTTATCAATTGCGCTTAGTTTTATCGCCCTCATTCTGTCAATTCGTTCCAGAGAAAAAAACACCGAAAACAAGGCGCAAAGCCTTGCAGCCCTTGAGCGTCGCATTAGTTTCTGATCCTTCTGCTCTTGCCGCTGGACGTTTCTCCGGGATAGATAGAAGCATTAGTGAGAAACTTCATACGGAGGATTCTCGCATTCATTGATTTGATAAAACATCATAGTTTATTATAATTTCGATGTCGTTATGAAATAGTGTCCAATGGATTCTTGTTTGACGGGATCACTCCTGTTGGTCGGCCGTATTTTTTACTGACACTTTAAATCAAGCGATCACCGAGAAATAAGCTATTTTGCAAGTAGACAGTGTGGAACAAAATTCCAAAAAAGTTTAGCAATTAAGGTTCACCGGCCGGGAGGAGAAAGGATTGTGAATTTGGATTCTACGCGCCAATTAATGCCCCGATTTTTACGATGTCACGAAAAGTCTTTGGAAATTTTGATTCTGCTCGTAGTAATGCTCATTGATTTTAAAAGACGTGACTTTCCTCAACAGCGTGAAGATGTGGCCGATTTGGAAATTAAGCCCTGTTTCACAAACATGTGTTCCCTCTCCTTCACGATTACGAAGCTTTGATCATACGACCATTGGACTACCTTGACCCCAGAAAGACTCCACAGCACATTGAAAGATTCAATATACAAATCAAGTAACTCTAATGGTTTTTTTCCCTTATTCTCACCAAGGTCTACCACCAACTGCACCCAAATCTATCCACAATGAAATATGATCTGGAAATACAGTCGAGATTACGTATTTTAAAGAGTTATTATATTTCCTATCGTTGTAGAACACATTAATCAACGTTAAAGAAAAAAAGGTTTCGGCCGCGTGGTGAAAAGCACTGAGATTGTTTTTCTCGAGCTGAAACTACGCTTGTACCTTTGCGTAGATGCAATGCATCAAGTACACCATTGGTGTTTGTATATTCTTGCGCATTGTTTAGCTCATTTAAGAGGCCATGCTAAAATATAATCGGCTCGAAAATAATCAGCTCGAAAAACAAATTAGCTTGAAGACAATGCATTGTTCGCTTCAAAGACATGATGACTTTTGATCAAGAAATCATAATTCTCGATATCGAAAATATCAATTGATCATGGAGAGAGGCTCCAAACATAAGGTATAAATATGAAGTTGCTCCCACGCATGGTATCCTGCCTTTTGCCAAAAAGTTGAGTACCAACACAACAACATGTCACCAAAAAAGCCCAACTTTCTGGTGATTGTAGCCGATGACCTGGGATTCACAGATGTTGGTTGTTTTGGTGGTGAAATTCACACTCCAAATCTGGACAGATTGGGTCAAGATGGCCTGAGGTTTTCAGGCTTTCACACCGCCTCTGCCTGCTCACCCACAAGATCAATGTTACTTTCGGGAACTGATAATCACTTAGCTGGTTTAGGGCAAATGGCAGAATATGCAAGGGGATTCCCCGAAAAGTTTGCCGGAAAACCAGGCTACGAGGGGTATCTGAACTTTAGAGTTGCAGCGCTGACCGAAATTTTGAGTCCTGAGTACTACACGCTGATTTCAGGCAAATGGCACTTGGGACTCGACGAACCGCATTGGCCAGATAAAAGGGGGTTTGAAAAGAGCTTCACTCTGTTGCCAGGAGCTGGGAATCACTATAAATTCGACATTGAAGAGAAGAACTTCATGCCCTTTATCTATCAGGAAAATGGTCGCCGCCTAGATGTTGAAAAAGATTTGCCAGAAGACTTTTATAGTACGGAATACTTCACCGACAAGTTTCTTGAATATCTGGACGACAATGAACAACGAGATGAGAGACCATTTCTGGGGCTTCTTACTTATACCGCTCCACATTGGCCCTTACAAGCACCTCGCGAGACAATAGAGAAATATAAAGGCCGCTATTCAGAAGGGCCTTTGGCGTTGAGACGTAGCAGATTGAGAAACGCGGCAAAGCAAGGGATAATTGAAGAAGGAGTCATACCGCATTTGGTCGAAACAAAAAATGATAAAGTGTGGGATGAACTCAATCAAGAAGATAGGGACATCTCATCTCGCATAATGGAGACATACGCTGCTATGGTAGACGAATTGGACAAAAACATTGGACGTGTACTGGACAAATTGGAGGAGACTGGTGAGCTTGATAATACGGTGATCATATTTATGTCCGATAATGGGGCAGAGGGCATGCTTCTCGAGGCCCTTCCATTTGGAGGCAAAGTTTTCGGGGATAAAATCACCCAAAAGTACGATAACAGCTATGCTAATATTGGCAATGGAAACAGTTTTGTTTTTTACGGCGACCTGTGGGCACAGGCTGCCACGGCCCCGCGGTATATGTACAAAATGTGGGCTACAGAGGGCGGAATCAACTGCCCCTTGATTTTTCACTACCCGCCACTAACGAAAGAACGGAAGTCCGGAAATGTGATTGATGAGTTCACCACTGTGATGGATATATTGCCGACGTTGCTAGAGCTAGCAGGAACACCCCACCCAGGACCACGATTTCAAGGCCGCGAGGTTCATACTCCTAGAGGCAAATCATGGCTGCCATATCTGCAAGACTCGCTGAATCGTATTCATGATGAACACACCTTGACCGGATGGGAGCTCTTTGGGCAAAGGGCTATTAGAAAAGATAATTGGAAAGCGGTTTACATCCCTGAGCCAATGGGTACGGGAGATTGGCAACTCTTCGACTTGTCGAAAGACCTTGGTGAGACCACTGATGTCAGATCCGAATACCCTGAGAAGCTCAATGACCTTGTTGAATATTGGTCAATTTATGTCGCAGAAACAGGGCTAGTGGAGATAAACGAATATCCTGAAGGTACTGAGTACAACAGAACCATTATCAAGGACGATCTATCAGAAACCTTCAGGGAGGCGGGAGCTATTTCTTAAAGTAGCTACTGAAGAAGACAACATGAGTATCACTGTTTTTTTATAACGATAGACCATACAGGGTAGAGAAGCTACACTGGGGTGTGTATCTTCACAATCCTGTCCGGCGTAATGCAGGCATGACAACATCTGTCTTCTATAACAAGCAACATTATGCTGGACCAATTGTTGAAGCTGATCATTGTCACTCCGTGGAAGACCAAGAATGCCAAGTTTTGATACGGCTATCTGAAGTTATGATGTGATCAAAATTTCCTTGTAGGATTTTGAACTAAGCGTGTATAAGTCTAGGAAAAGGGCAAGCGCCAAATGACATCGTTAAGCAGAACAGTACCACTTATGGATAGCCGGGAAGCTGTGACGAAGTAAAACCTACTATAATTGTGGGTCAACGGTAGCTGCCGGCCTGAGAATTCTTGCCAGCTTGTTTCCACCCAAATGAGAAGTTTGCTGCCAATGGCAGCTGCAAACTACACCTGGTTCCTTGACGTCGTCTCGCTGCAGAAAAGTTCTGAAAGCTAATTTTCAAGTCGCTTTGATACTTTCGCGGATATCGGAGAGTTTGCGTTTTTGTATACCGTCTTGGAAATTATCTGGGCTCAACCACTGTTCCAAAGCTTGTTTGGCCACGGGCCACTCATCCTCTACTATGGAAAACCACTGCTGGTCCCTGTTCCGGCCCTTGTAAATGGCAGATTTGCGTAAAGCCCCTTCGTACGTGAAACCCAGTCTCAAGGCGCAATTTCTGGAAGGCTCGTTGAAGGCATCGCATGTCCATTCACTTCTTCTATAATCCAAATCGTCGAAGAGGTATTTAAGCAGCAAATACTGAACCTCCGTGGAAATGACAGTACGTTGAAGTTGAGGGGAAAATATCACAAACCCAATCTCGGCGGAAGCATACTTAGTATCAATTCTTTTCAGACATATCGTTCCGCATGGTTGTCCAGTTTTGCCGTTTATAATCGCAAATGGGACGCAATGATCCATGTTTAAAAAGCACAACATAAACTCTTTATAATCATCGAGCGTTTGAAATGGTTCAATTGGCAAATAAGTCAGAAGACGGTCGACGTTAGTTTCCGAAAACGCCTCGAAGAGCTCCACACTGTGCTTTTCCACACTTAGAGGCTCTAATCTGCAATGACGGCCCTGCAAGGTGATTCGTTGAGGAGATTGTCTTTCCGCGCAGTTCAGAACATTATCGTCAACTACTTGACCGTAAATGTTTGTTTGAACCATTCGTGAGCAACCAATCAACAAAATTAATGAAGCGTGAGCTGTTGTTGTTGCCAAGACTGAGAGATCTGCCTATTAATATGTCAGATGCCAATTGATGCTGAGTCATAAAACCTTTTTGAAAGGCAGCAAATCAATCGGGCAAAACACTGTTTAAGCAATGTTCTTATCCATGTTCAGTTAAACAGATACTGTGACGGCGCATGTGATGATGAGAATGACTCATCCGAAGAATCTTGCCGAACTTATTTCTATGATATCCCTATCTTTCGAGTTCATCTCTTTGATTGAGTGTCAGATTGGTAGCAGAGTGATCGGACTGATGTGATTGGTGACAGCGTCAGGGTAGATTAAGAGTTAGCTTTGAGCACCCTTGCCCTGAACTTTTTAGCACCTATGATGCAGCGAGAAACATGTGGTACCACTAGGTTTGATTACACTACTTCCGAAATGGTCTCATCAATGGCGTTGTGATCATGTAGATAATGGATTTTTCAAAAAGATTACATGAATTTGTAGTTTTTGAATCAGATGATGGTTTTCAGCTTAGTATTTACAACATGCCAGCTATCTAAGCTAGAATCAGATAAAAACCATGAAAACGTCACCAGCTTTTCCTGATCTGAACTTCAAACTTTCCTACTCTATAAGTTTCATTGCTAAACCTTCTGCTCACCTCCAAACTGCATTCTCAACGAGACAAAAGGCGTCAAACTGGCCCTTATTAGGCGTACTATCCAAAAGACAGAGCCGGGGCTATGTTTATAATTACAGATCAAAGCCACCGATCCGATGCCATCCTATCCCACCTCCGGGAATAATCATTAATGTGAGACCTCTCAATCCAGCGTATTTTCTTGAAATTAACTTTCCATTCTGATCATAAGAGTTCCTTCACGTACCTCATTTCCTACATCAACCAGCACTGAATTCTCCTCAAGAGGGAGATCACTATCTCAGTAAGGATATCCGCAGTGGGCACAATGGCACATTCCTTCGTAAGCATTATTAGCGAGGTAAATTCCGAACATCACAAATCCACACATTTGAAATGCTTGAGAATTTGAATCTTTCAGTATATGATGATAAGACGCTCAAGGAACCTGGCACGAATCCGAAAATTGAATGGGGGTCCTGGAAATGGTACCGAGTACGAGCTCAAGCCCAAGGACAAGAAAGGATTGCATGCTAAATACGCCAATGAGATTTCAAATGATACAGTTCTCGACCATTAGCGGTTCCTGTTGCGGAGAGAATGCGCGAATCATCGAAAAAATAAAGAAGTGTACATATCGAATTCGCTACAAATTTCAGAGCCTATGGCAATCAATCATTTAGATTGTTATTGTTTTAATTTTTACCGTTTCGCGTGTTTTTGACATATCATTATGGATCCCAGAGTGGATCCCAAATTGTGAAAATCGGGTACTTTTCGGATACTTCTCTCGTGACTAATGATCCCAATTTATGTTCAAGAGTCACTTACCCGGACGTCAATTGGGATCCACTATACATGTTTGTCGTTAATTAGCGAACCTTCTTTGTACTTGACGACGTGAATCGTAGTCTAAAAAGCCCGATTCGTCCTCCGTTCGGCTCAAAACTATGAAAAAACTACTGTTCTAGGATACCTTGTTCTTGGTATTTGGTCCTCTTCCCGACTGATCGTTGACTCCTTATGTTTAGAGAGTCCATTGGTGGTCGTAAACGATCGCAATTGCCATCGTAGGAAGGTGATGATCTTCGGTACTTCCAACGATACATAGGTTGACATGATAGTTGATTTTCACACAGCCAGCTTATTTTGCCATAACTGCACCGGGTGCTGACGATTTGCGGGAATTACATCGGGCTATTGTTGTCGAAGCAATCTTTTCTTAGATGCTATACAGACCTACTAACAGACAACGACTGTGCCCGTGGTGAGTAGGAGCAAAACTCATTCCGCACCGAGCCTGATGACTGCACCCCTCGCTCAAGGTACTTTCCGGACTTGGCTTTCGACCATCTCTTTACAGGAACCGAGGGACGACGCTGCTGGCTTTACGTTTGTTTACAAATCGAATCGTATCTCCACGAGGCATATGCTGCGAGACTTTATCGTTTTCATGAGTATCACCCACCAACACTATACGTGCTTGACAGGTATATCGAATGCTTCTGCAAAAAGACAGCCGCAAATCCTGATTTTCGTGAAAGCGAGCTTCAACTTCCTTGCAGGACTCCGAGTATTAGCCGTATGGCCAAGCCGTATGGCCCTGCACTTTCTGCGCATGGTCCTTCATAAAGGATGACGTGCCATCTCGTATTGAACACGCTTTTCAAATTGCCTTTAGCGATAATTGCCTACTCTGAATTGCCTATGAGTTTTCGAGTTCCCCGAGTCCTACCGAGCGGCGATAAAGGTTATTTTACGCAGAAGCCACAAATTCTATGCAGCTTCTCTCGTATTCCGAAGCATCGACATGAATTAAGGAGGCGTTCATTTGGAGAAGAGTAAATCCGCCAAGAATGTTGATACCTGTTTAAGGCCCAAGGGAAGTAAAGTGCATCAAGCTTTGTTCGAAGGTGGAAGTTACAGTGCGGCTATACTGCTACCCGAAGATGTCAGCAATCGCAAGATGGAGATATGTGCCTACCAGATCTCGAAATGGGTTCCAAGCAGGTCAGACAAAAAGTTCAAAATACTACCGGGTATATTCCATTTTTAGAAAGATTTTCATCTTCTAGAGCAAAATGGCAAACAAGATAACACCTCCTATTACACAACTTTCTGAAGCGGCTTCATGCAAGTCAGAAGATGCAAATAGACGACTATCAGGTCGTGCACCTAATCAGGACTAAACTGGCCAAGCCTGTTTAAGGAAACTTTAGCTCCGTTTTTGTCGGGGCGTCTTTTCCCGGATCTTCCCGAGCTTTAAACTTCTTCTTCAGTTTTATCTGAAATATCACCGGGTTCATAGACTCCCGGGCGTTAAAACTCCGTCCGGATTTTCACGGAAATAAAACTGCGACAAAAAGGCTCATAAACTACGAACCACTTTATGCAAGTATGCATGTTATGCACGCCCAAAGCAGTGCCTGCATGCGCTCGGGGTTGGGCAAATCCCGAGATGGCTTTTGCAGTACATGGTTTTTCCGGAAACGTTACCTATTCGTTAGCTTTTCGAGAAAACAAGCGAGTCTTCTGTGCATCTGTGTTTGGTAAATAGGCTCTCGAGCTTGGCACGCTCATTCACCAAACCAAAACCCTTTTCAGAAATTATAAATAGTGCCCTGAATATCGGAGATCTGGCTCCTTCGATATCGCATTCCTTCTAAAATCCCCAATAGCAGAACATCACGGCAGGCACTATGAGGAACCCTATTCCCAAGATGTCTCTGCTGACTGTTTTTATACAGCTTCTGGTTTTTTTGCGAGTTGCAACAGCTGATGGCCAACTTGTTTGCTTACCTTCAGGTGACAGCACCCAAGGTTTTCGCGCGCGCCTCTACTCTTATAAGATACACGACCTTACTGCTGCGTATGACCGCCAATACCTATTGTCTGATTACAAAACAAAGGCTTCCTTGCTAAAGGAGTGGTATGGGGTCACTGATCCAAACTTCGGTACTTCGGGCGCTAGCGCCGGCTTGTATTACGGAGATTTATACGGCCAGACCGTCACGCTATCGAATTTCACCTTGGAGCTGCTTGGTTATTTCAAAGCTCCGCAGTCGGGCACTTACACTTTGACAAATGGTGGTATGGATGACGGCGGTCTCATTCTCTTTGACAACAAAGGTGCTTTCCAATGCTGCAATTCAGATGTTGTGTCTAGTAACCAGTCAGACATCACAATAGACTCTTTTGCTAGCAATCAGGCCGCACAATCCGTTAAAGTCGATCTTACTGAGGGATTCTATTATCCTTTCCGCATATCATATGCCAACGCACAGGGAAACAGAAAACTGCAAGTTCTCATGACTTATCCCGATGGAATTGTGCATAACACTTTCGAAGATGTGTCTTATTTCAGCGACTCTAAGTCAGATCAGTCGTGTGATGCTATTTTGACAACAGTTACTTACACAGGAACTTCAACCTTAACTTCAACAAATTCGGGAGGCCCCACAAAAACAATCGTTGTCAGTGTTCCATTTTCCACCAGTACAAGCACCTGGACGGGTTCAGATTCTTCGACTTCATATCTCACTGGTACTCAGGGCTCAACCACAGGCGTCGAAGTTTTTGTCCCTACTCCTGCCACCGTAACAAGCACCTCGAGATGGACAGGTAGTGCTACCTCGACTTCGTATGTCACGAATTCCGCGAATTCTACAACGGAAGTAGTAGTGTACATTCCAACGCCTACAGCTACTAAGGCCTGGACTGGACAAGCTTCTTCAACTTCATACTTGACAAACTCTCAAGGTGCCACCACCGAAGTGTATGTGTTAACGCCCACTACAAAAGCATCCACAACCGTTAAAACTTGGACCGGGACCAATAACCTCATCACACCTTTGACAAACTCTGCCGGCCAGACTACAGTAGTTGAGATTTTGGTCCCAGCTCAAACGAGCACAACGACATGGACCGGCTCCACTCCTCAAACTTCTGTCTTCTCTAATTCTGCAGGCGATATAACCGGAGTTGAAGTTTACCTCCCGGTCACTAAGCAGAATAAAACCTCGGCAACTCCTTGGACTGGCAGCGTCACCACCACGTATTCCACTTCGCTTTTCACCACAACCGGCACGGACAACGAGGTGACCATCGACACGTTGTACTATGTTAGAACACCGGTCGGAACCACTACTGTGTACACCGGCGGTTCCTTTTCAGCAACCTCTACATATTCAACTGGTCGTACTACATTTACGGGATCGGACGGTCAGCCAACAGTCGACACTGTTTACTACGTGAGAACTCCTAATGCAGTCACCACTGCATACACTGGTGGTAACGTTACTGCTGCAACCACATATTCTACTGGTGCTACGACTTTCACTGGGTCTGATGGAAAGCCAACGACGGAAACTGTATATTTTGTCGAAACCCCAGCCGTTGTTAGAACGGAATACACTGCTGGTAGTGTAACCGCTGCGACCACCTACTCTACTGGTGCAACCACATTCACTGGCTCCGATGGTGAGCCTATTACTGCAACCGTCTACTATGTCGAGACACCAGCTGCAGTCACCACCGCTTACACGGCTGGCAACGTTTCGGATGCGACCACCTACTCCACTGGTGCCACCACGTTCACTGGATCTGATGGCGAACCTACTACTGCAACAGTCTACTTTGTCGAAACCCCAGCCGTTGTTAGAACGGAATACACTGCTGGTAGTGTAACCGCTGCGACCACCTACTCTACTGGTGCAACCACATTCACTGGCTCCGATGGTGAGCCTATTACTGCAACCGTCTACTATGTCGAGACACCAGCTGCAGTCACCACCGCTTACACGGCTGGCAACGTTTCGGATGCGACCACCTACTCCACTGGTGCTACCACGTTCACTGGATCTGACGGCGAACCTACTACTGCAACAGTCTACTACGTCGAGACACCAGCTGCAGTCACCACCGCTTACAGTGCTGGAAGCGTGTCCGCTGATACAACCTACTCTACTGGTGCCACCACATTCACTGGATCTGATGGTAAGGCAACAACCCAGACTATCTACTACGTCGAGACACCAGCTGCAGTAACCACCGCTTACACTGCTGACAATGTTTCAGCTGCAACCACCTTCTCCACCGGTGCTACCACGTTCACTGGATCCGACGGCAAGCCAACAACTCAGACTATCTACTATGTCGAGACACCAGCTGCAGTAACCACCGCTTACAGCGCTGGTAGTGTAACCGCTGCGACCACCTACTCTACCGGTGCTACCACGTTCACTGGATCTGATGGCAAGCCAACAACTCAGACTATTTACTATGTCGAGACACCAGCAGCAGTCACCACCGCTTACAGCGCTGGTAGTGTTTCAGCTGCGACCACCTTCTCCACTGGTGCCACTACATTCACCGGATCTGACGGCAAGCCTACTACTCAAACCGTGTACTATGTCGAGACACCAGCTGCAGTAACCACCGCTTACACTGCTGGCAATGTTTCAGCTGCAACCACCTTCTCCACTGGTGCTACCACGTTCACTGGATCTGACGGCAAGCCAACAACTCAGACTATCTACTATGTCGAGACACCAGCTGCAGTCACCACCGCTTACAGTGCCGGAAGCGTGTCCGCTGATACAACCTACTCTACTGGTGCCACCACATTCACTGGATCTGATGGTAAGCCAACAACCCAGACTATCTACTACGTGGAAACACCAGCTGCAGTAACCACCGCTTACACGGCTGGCAATGTTTCAGCTGCAACCACCTTCTCCACTGGTGCCACCACGTTCACTGGATCTGATGGTAAGCCTACTACTCAAACCGTGTACTATGTCGAGACACCAGCCGCAGTAACCACCGCTTACAGCGCTGGTAGTGTAACCGCTGCGACCACCTACTCTACTGGTGCCACCACGTTCACTGGATCTGATGGTAAGCCAACTACTCAGACTATCTACTATGTCGAGACACCAGCTGCAGTCACCACCGCTTACAGCGCTGGCAGTGTAACCGCTGCGACCACCTACTCTACTGGTGCCACCACGTTCACTGGATCTGATGGTAAGCCATCTACTCAGACTATCTACTATGTCGAGACACCAGCTGCAGTTACCACCGCTTACAGCGCTGGTAGTGTTTCAGTTGCTACTACCTACTCCACTGGTGCCACTACATTCACTGGATCTGATGGTAAGCCAAGTACTCAAATCGTGTACTTTGTTGAAACACCAGCTGCAGTAACCACCGCTTACACGGCTGGCAGTGTATCGGTAGCAACCACGTATTCTACTGGTGCCACCACATTCACTGGATCTGATGGTAAGCCAAGTACTCAAATCGTGTACTTTGTTGAAACACCAGCTGCAGTCACCACCGCTTACAGCGCTGGCAGTGTTTCAGTTGCTACTACCTACTCCACTGGTGCTACCACGTTCACTGGATCTGACGGCAAGCCAACTACTCAAACCGTGTACTATGTCGAGACACCAGCTGCAGTCACCACCGCTTACAGCGCTGGTAGTGTTTCAGTTGCTACTACCTTCTCTACTGGTGCCACCACTTTCACTGGATCTGACGGCAAGCCAACTACTCAAACCGTATACTATGTTGAGACACCATCTAGTGGCTCTGACGTGTACACACCATGGACCGGTAGCTTCACTTCTACCTACTCCACTGCTTTGAGCACTTACACTGGATCCGATGGCAAGCCAACGACCCAGACTGTATACTATGTTGAGACTCCATCGAGCGGCTCTGACGTGTACACACCATGGACCGGCAGCTTCACATCCACGTACTCCACTGCTTTGAGCACCTACACTGGATCTGACGGCAAGCCAACAACCCAAACCGTCTACTACGTAGAGACACCGGCTTTGGAGTCCTCTGTGTTCACAAGATGGACTGGTCACTTCACCAGCACATACTCGACCAGTTTTGCGACTTTTACCGACTCAGATGGTCTTGCTCATACGCAAACGGTATACTACATCGAAACTCCGGTAGCTGCGTTTTACGGCAACTCATCTAGTTACACCGGCCCAACGCGCTCTCCAGGAAGCACAATGAAACCAGTTACATCATCTGGTTTGCCGGCAATTACAAAATCCAGCGCCACCACTAGCCACACATTGTCGCCTTCTTTCGTTCCCTCATTATCCAGTTCCCAACCAGGTTCGGTTATGAGCAGTTCAACTGGTTCTGCCCCTAACTCTTTGAGTCCCGGTTTTGGTTCAGGTTCTTCATCGAGTTCCTTAACTCCTAGTTATTCATTGTCAGGATCCAGTGCTAATGTTGTCCCAACTTCGGGCTCGAACTCTGGCTCTGGTACCAACCCTGGTTCCAACTCTGGGTCCAACTCTGGTTCTGGCTCCAACCCTGGTTCCAGCTCTGGATCTGGCTCTAGCTCCGGCCCTGGCGCCAACTCTGGTTCCGGCTCTGGTTCCAACTCTGGTTCCGGCTTTGGTTCTGGCTCCGGATCTGGCTCTGGTTCCAACTCTGGGTCCAACTCTGGTTCTGGCTCTGGTTCTGGCTCCGGATCTGGCTCTGGTTCCAACTCTGGTTCCAACTCTGGTTCCAACTCTGGTTCCAACTCTGGTTCCAACTCTGGTTCTGGCTCTGGCTCCGGCTCTACTTCCAAGCTATCACAAGCAACAACGATTGTTCCCGAAACTGAAGCTTCAAGTTCCGCGGTCAGTACTTCTTCTACCAGAGCTGGGTCCACAGACTCGCCAAAAGTTTCGATCTATGACGGCGCGGCCAGCAGGATTGGCTTCAGCCTCTTATTCATGCTGCCTTTAGCCCTCATCTAAGGGCACAGATACCATATTCAAAGATACCCGGTGTTTTCAGCAAGACTGAATGCGTTTTGCAAAGCACCAAAGCAGAAGATACATAAACTTACATCCTAGGCAGGAAAGACTATCCAAATATTGAATTCAAACATAGTATTCTTAATCGAGCTGGTAATAAAACGACTTTTTTGGCGTGGTCGCGTCGCAGCAAAATCTGGGTTGAACTACGGTAGCCGGGAACATGTAAACAGCTTTTGATTGTTACAAAAAGCGAGTCAAAAAGCATTCTGTAAGCAAAAATTGGAGAAGCGCCAAAGACGTCTGTGTCTCCGTTTAAAGCAGCATTCTCGATTGTTCTTCATCTCGTCCACTCAATGCTCGCATATGTTCTTCTGCTGCTTCCACTCAAGTAGTGACGGTCTCGAGCGACGACGACAACATATAGTCCAGAAGTGCGTTGTTTGTAGCATCGATGCCACTAAAACACTTGATAAAGTAATCGAGATCATCGAAGTGGGTGAAGTGCCTGATTGCAAAGTTCGGAGTTAGTTTTTACAACAACAGTTCAAGAGTCTTAGTTTTAATTTCATTGATTATAGTTGTCCCATCAAAGAAGTATGACATGGTGCCTCAACTATTGTTTTTTCGGGGTCGCTCAATGAACTTGCATTTTGCACTCTTGTTATTCATAGCCTTCGGAGTTTCATTGCAAAACGGTGAGCGGCAAAGCACACCACGCGAGAAGAAAATTCGTAGCTGCAGGAGCACGAATGCTTCAAATAAAAATCTTACGTGGTCAATACTTTGATTACTCTTCAAAACTACTTTTTAGTAGCCGATTACAGCTGCAGTCTTGCCTCTAATTGTACCAAACGGTGCCAAAATAGAAAGCTTTGGGCATTTTTTGCACAAGTTCGAGCTTACACTTGGTACGCCAAATAGGCCCAGGGAGGTTTATAGTCTCAGAAAGAGTCTCAATTTCATAGGTACATTTAGATGCTTTTTCAAAGGTCATAACGGTAAGATAACAATCTTGCTTTGACACAGGTGTTGAGATCAAGTTTTCAAAAAGCTCAAATTGTATGAGCCCATGCCGCAGGTCACCTCAAATCTTAATCGGGAAGAGGAGCCATACGCCTTGAGTGCCCAGACATTGCCACTTTCTGGTTGGGCCATGGTTAGACACCGTGACACAGTAGTTCAAAGGTGTGAAAAAGGGCTTTCTCATCGAAATGTAAAAGTCTTAAGCTGGTGAACGCATGAAGATACGCCAAACAAAGGTGGGCCAATTGGCCACAGCGATGCCGAGAATGACATGAAGGCGCACTGGAGTCAATTACAGGTAACATAGGGGCGAAAAAGGTTCGCCTCTAGCGTTAAGTATGTTCCCGATTAGTCGAAAACACCGGCTTGAGAAACTCACCGGGCAACTTTATTGATAAACAGATACTCACACAGTTCAATCGAGCTATTGACCAAGAAGTGTGCTTCAATCATTCTTCCTGGGGAAATAGCTATTTGAATTCGGAGGGAAACGGTGCGTCGACTATTGACGCAAGCGGTAACAAGGATTCCGATCGCGCATTCTAATGGAGAGACTGACAGTACCCGCTGTGATGGTTCGATTCATACAAGGAGAATCTGGCAGTAACTAAAGGACTCTTGTTAGCTCACTAATGAGACAAATCGATGGGAAAGGAAGAGAATCGATGTGATCAGAGAAACAAAACTAAAAGAACATATCATGACGGTGTACTCGATCTAGAACGGAGGAGCAATTGTCAGAAGCCAAAAATCATTGAGCTAAAATCGATTGCGAGACTGCGGTTAGTAAGGACTGCGCTAATTTGGGCGCAGTTAAGTCGCTAGAGCATTTGTAGAACCGATCGAATTGCACACTAATTAGCATCAGGTTGGATGGCCTTTAGTGATCTAAGCGCCCTCGAAGTATGGTGGTGATACCTTCGATTGAGTGCTCATACTGAAGCCGCTTTCTAGCGTTTGAACAGAACAAACAGTTTCCATCTTCTTACTAGTGCGGGCCTTCAGCAGTAGATTATCTGCAATGAGAGTGCTCTATAATTTATGCAGTAGCGGTGAAACGGAAATAGTGCCGTCAACACCACAGGGCTTTTTGATTTCACTTTCATCAATGGAAAGTTTGGTTTCTCTGAAAACATAAAGAGTCCTGTTTGGAAGGCCGTCGTCTTCACCGTTGTGTCAAAATTCGATGAAAACTACGACTTATACAGGAGCAACGACCTATAATTCGTTGCTGCGTTCTTGGATCCGAGTATCAAGATTGACTATTTCATCTAGCTTTAGAGTGAGGAAGATGGCGGGGAGCATTTTCGGAGCGTGGAAGAATATGTCAAAAATGACCTCAAACAATGCCAACCCAAGACACATTCGTGTTCTCATACTTTACCTTAGCCTGTGAACACCAAACGCGTTGTCAAGTTCTCAAGACCAATATTGCGTCTTAGGCAACCACGAGAGAGGGTCTTTAAAGTTCTGGAAGAAAGGGAGAATTATAAGGCTGATACCAAGTTATCCTCATACTTCTTATAGATGTTTTGAAATTGTGGTATTTCCGACGTCTGGTCAACCCTCATTTGATTCCGCTGGCTATATCCATGATATAAACGGAGTTTAGCACTTGCGGCATTGAACGTACGATCTCTATCAGTAAAAAATTAATGAGAAGCGACCGCAGAAGTCTTGGAAGCGCTAATGCCAGAAGAATTCTGATCTTGAGAGACAGCTTTCTCAATTTTGGCATTTACGGCAAGGGTCTCCTGCTATGAGGACCAAGCGAAACTGATGAATCCATTAATAAAATCTCCGATGAAGACCCATTTGAGAACGATGATGATGACGATCTTGATAGACGCTTGGCACTCGAGTCAGCATGTTGACCTGTATGCAGCCTGATTATTAGTTTACAATTTCGTCTTCAGTCCATAACTTTTTCAGCCTAGAGGATAAGAAATCATCACTGCTTTCAATTATTTAGATAATGCAGGGTCTTATCAACCCGTTTACGACGCAGTCTTCGATTAATGAAACCCGCTCCAGGGTCTATAAACATCTACTTATCACTAACCAGAATACCTGCTCCGTAAAAAACCACAGCCCGCTTAGGACCCGTAGGTTGTAACTTGGGTTGTAAAGTTTTGATCCGGAGTAACTCGTTGGACAGCACTGCTGTCAGTAGAGGAATCCACGCCCGTATTCGAGGATGTAATTCGCGAACCCTGGATGCGTGGTCAATAAAGCCATATTTGCCGGATCCGTACACAACTCTGGATGATTTGCGCTTTTACCGGAAATGGGTTTTGGAATCTTCTTATTATCGAAAAATGGATCTCGAAAGATTATAATCGCTGATCCGGCCGAATTTGCAACCGCTCAGATAGCACAGTCTGCTCTCTCGGATAGTGAAAAAAAACTGACTATCGTTTGCAGAGGTGAAATTCCCTTCGATTTCCTTCCTCTTCTTCTTAATTTTCTTGAATACGTCAATGATGTAAGATTCGGTTCTCGTAGTTGTTTCAATTGTGTCTATCCCAATTTATTTTTCAATACAGTCTAGAAGAAAGCTGCGATTGTTATGACCGCCGGCGTAAGGGTGACAAGATTCTTTTACTACCTCACACCCCTCAAAGTCTAGACCAAAATTCTTACTCTGTTCAAGCATCAAATGTCCTGATGACATTAGAGTGCGCCAACCACCAGGCTGATAGTTATTCATATCTAGCGTTCCCAAGGTATGTCCGAAAGATGAAAATATGTAGCCTGAGTTTTCATAAGCCATCCGTTGAGCGAATTTAACCTAGACTATTGTCACGCCTGTGATGAGACGCAACACTTGTCTGGTTGCCATCATAATGGGTTAAAGAGAAATTAGAGCTTTTTGTCCCTATATTAGCAGCGAGAACGTAGATTGGGATACCATCAAGTTCTCAAGTCATATTTGCAAAATTGCATAATTGCTGTCGCGAATAAAATATGCCTTGTCGCGGCCAAGTTGAGAGTCATATGGCCTTCTTGCTACCCATGAAGCGCTCATAAGGAGTCGCGGTTGCTGACTCTTTGCACTTCGTTACTTATTGCAACCACAGTAGTTGTAATTGCGGCGCCTGTCATCAAAAGAGCCGAGGTAGCAGAGAGGGCACAACGCCTGGCCCCGTAGCGTAACCCTCCGTCGTCATCATAACAGTTTTTGAAAAACGTATTCCAAGAGTTGATGGCGGCTCCGATTATTATCAGAGCTGCTCCAGCCCCTAACAACCGGGTCTTCTTGTCAATATCATGAGTTACACTCATATCTGTTATCTTTTGACCCGCATCATAAAGGCAGGATAATGAAAAGTTACTGTTGTTGCAACGTTGCTGGGGCCAGTGCTCGGCATCCATCGTGGCTATGCAGGTCTCATTATCGCCACACAAAGACGCTATACAACTACGAGAAAGCCTTGAAATAACATCATTGCTCAAATTGCGGATAAGGCGCGTCTGAAATTCCACATGCTGCGTGACATATACTAAAGTGGCGAGATTCAGAATGAGTAAGATGAAAGTAGAAATACTAATGCAAAGCTGCACAGGACTGATTATGCGCTGACTATTCTTCCCCTTCATTTTTTTTTCAGTATTATCTTGAGGGCTTCTAAAGAATGGGAAAGACCTTGCCTATTTATACAATTCCGAAATTAATCATTCTGGTTTGTGACCTGCTTTCAATTAATTCGACGTGATATGGGCTCGAAAGTGCTTATATCCGATGTGAGACTAAAGCCAGTCCCTAAGTCCTGCCATCGTAATGTTCCGTGCCTATCCTGCATGCTACCTGCGTGCCAAGACCCTCGCTTTTGAGTCAGATGCTACGGAGGAGTGACATAATCAAAGCTCATTTTTGGTTAAAGACTTACATGAGCGGGTCATACATACCCAGTATTTGAGAAGCTCTTTCATTGGCACTTTAGAGATCAACAGTAGAGAAACTTTCCTCAGATGTGAGATGTTCTTGACTCGATCAAACTTCTATCCACAAGTTCGAACAGTCTCTTCACTTTTTCTCTGGGTGGTTTATATGGGCTGAGAATCCCACGACATCGGGTTCGATATCCTCACGTAGCGCAAGTGAAGGAATCTCATAATCGCCGAAGTTTTGTCTACGGTAAGGAATAGGTTCAGTGGACTCAAGAGTGCGCATACGCTCACGCAGTTCCGCCGTGACTGCCTCTAGCTTCTCGGGATACATCTTGTGGGAACGATAGACCGCAAAAGGAGGAAGCACGGTAAAGTCAGGATAGAAAAGCACTCCGTGGTTAATAGGAAAGAGCAAATCGTCAAGAGGCCCGTTAATTCCACGATCCCCGTAATGCTCCTTCCATCCACCTATTGTGACGCAAAGCATTGCACGCTTACCAACAAATTTTCCCTCACCATAGCGTTCGCCCCACCGGTGGTCACTGTGTTCCCCAACACCGTAAGCTAGTCCGCAAGAATAGACACGTTCTACCCATCCCTTTAGAATAGCGGGCATCGAAAACCACCATAATGGGAAATGTAACAACAAGGTGTCAGCCCATAACAGCTTTTCCTGCTCTAGCTTGACATCCTCGGTCAGATTGTCTTGTTCGTAAGCCTCACTGGAGAGACTCACCACCGATAATTTATCATTCTCCGAAACCTGTTTGAAATCCGAACGGTCAATTGCAGCCTTCCATTTTTGAGCATATAGGTCTGTGATTTTTACCTCGTGGCCCTGAGATTTGAGTTCTTCGACTGCAACGTCCTTCAAGTGCGCGGTAAGCGACTGAGGCTCGGGATGAGCAAATACGATCAGCACTTTCATATTGTTGAACGATGACTATGAGCTGTTTTTATAGAAAAGAATGACAGTTGCACGTCTAACAACACACACTGTGAAGCATGCCTAAGAATACCTCAGGCAGTGCCTTATTGAGTTCTTAAGTAGCCCATACTGACACAGCTCAAAGCTGAGTAATCGAACAGCGGAATTAAGCGGCCGCGCCAAGTTGGCTTGCCGCTAAAGAGCTTGAAACTTCGTTGCTAGATTGTCAACAAATGTTCAGGCCTAGGAAAAATCAACTGCGTTACTGTAAGTCCTGCTGAGGTGAATTAGTAATGTTAAAATGTGATAAAAGCTCTTGGAGCGTAAACGAGAAGTTTATTTGACACTGCAAACATTATACGGCCGAATGTTATGTCCGTAGTGCACACAGTTCATTCAAGCTGCTTGGTTTTCGTGAGGCCATCAAAGGTGGAATCCCTGGAGGTCAATGTAATAGGATATCACCTCCGGGCAACAAAAGTAGTGAGCTTAAACATAACAGTTTTTCCCTATCCCGCTAAAAAGCCAGAGTGATGCGGCAGGCAATTGGTTCAGCACTTATCTGTGGTTTCACATTGGCGAATGCAACGGCGGGGCCACTTAAGCAGCCTAAGTGTGAATTTACGCTTCCTCGTGCATCCTGGGAGGCGGTTTAAAGGTGAAGAGACACGAGCAGAATTGATATTTCAAATGCGGGAAAACCTTGCCCTTCATTGATTGCCGATCCAATGTTTTGAATCTACAATGGTCTCTCTCCAAGTATCACCGCTTCCGATGTTGAGGTAGGTATTGACTAATGCGTTTAAGCACGACGGACGTGATTGAGTCCTTGAAAAGCTCGATACTGAAAACCAAGGTTTTAGAATGAAATCTCCATCAGGGATTATTCTTTTCAATGGAGTTAGAGTTTTAGGTACAAGCTATTGTGATGGAGACTGTCGAGTTTTACTGAAAGAAACATACTTGAAAGATGAAGTTCATTACAGACGTCACATGCTCATTGCGACTAACGTGCATCGGTGGATCTTTTAGCTATAAGTTGATTCTAAGTATTATGCATTACCGATGTGGTAAACTAGAGGGATGAGCTAGAGCTTTTTACCCAGTGTCTCCATTTCCGACCGTCCCATTCAAGTCTTCTTGGCGCGACGTCTACGCCAAGACAGATAAATCCGAACTGCAATATTTCGTGCCTGGAAGGCAAATATATGCAATGGTCCACTAATTGGTGTAGGGTAGACTCTAAGAGAAGGCACAATAATCGTAATCCGTCGCATTAAAGGTTTGAACGACCTACCCAGTCAGGCTTAGGCACAGGAAGGTCGGACTTAGGAAACAATTTTTTCTCGAGGCCCTTGCGTGAACAGAAGCCTTGATTTCGAAGTCTGATTGTTTAGAGTTCCTGTTGATAGTTCAGGTGTTTCTGCTTAGAGGGTCTTAAAAAACACGCCGGGCTCACCAATCACTTATAATGTGATCGAACTTATGCACTACTGTTGATTGGATTAGCCACTGCAATTACAACCTCTTTTAACGATGGGAATTCGGCTGTATACTACGACGCGACGATGGGATAGAACTTTGCCAGCAATTTGTCCAATGCAGGCGAATACATTCATCTCCCTAACCTGAATGGTATGGGCCCAATTTACGCTGGCGCTACTTGTACTATAACCACCAACTTCAGCTCTCTTGAAAATTGCACAGGGTTTTCAAAGAGATTTGATGCTAAAAAGTACCCCCAGGAACGCATCCCTAGTAACGCATGCATCCACCAGTGGAACTCAATCTACGAAGTATCCTGATATATCTTTGAAGTACACGCAAAGATGGTCCCAAAAACTATCCGGAATGTAGATACGAAGTTCAACACTTGGAGGTCAGAAAAGGATTCGCTCAAAGAAACCATAGAATTTGTACAATCTGGAATTTGGCAAATAACTTTCCCTGCAGATTCGGTTGGCCAGACTTGGACACGAGAGCGCATGGCTCGGCAAGACCTGCAGCGTCAAAAGTGCGTGAGAAAACACAACGTGAAAATAGGCCCCCACTCTGTTTCATGAGGGCCTTACATTCATAGTTATACCCCCAGCACTCAAACTTAAAATCTAGGTGTGTTCATAGGTACGGGCCATGTTTAATGTTGATGAATTATTAAGATGATAGAAATTTACGAGCAAAATATCGAAGTCTTTCCCTTGCCAGAATTCTCATGATATGAGAACCCAACTTCTACGTAGCGGTGACCAAGCGTAGCAAGATATACTATTTATTTACAAGTTTGTACAGACTGCCAACTTCTAGGACGCCATGCGCTCAACACGAAGCTGCAGCTCCTTGACCATGTCAACACCAACCTTGGTAGCCTCATCTAGGCTTTCAGCTGGCAATCCGAGCAGATCGTTCTGGGCCTTGACGGAGAAACTAATGGACGATTCAGGGTAAAATGCTCTTGCGTACAACAATTTGCTGAACCCAGCCCTGTTGCCTGCCTTCACTAGAGCCAGACCGTCTTCATATCTTTTTGTGGTGTGCTCGTGGGTAATGGTCCAATCTGCATCAGTGCTGCCTGTAACACGCTTGACACTCTCGAACATTTCATTTTGATTAATCGAAAAGCTCTGAATGTACACGCCCTTTCTCAGAAACGCGGAAAGAGTGAGACTTTTATCGTTTTCGTCCTCAGGGAGTTCCTTCAGAGACAAAACTTTAGCCACGGCGCAGCCGACTTGCGATAAAGTTGAGGTGGAAATCTTGGTGTTTCCGTCATCGTAAACTGTTAACGAACGCTTGTCAAAGTTGAACCCAAAACGTGAGTCTCCACCCGCTAAGCTGTAATCATACCAAAATCCACAGCACATCGTGACCCACTTCATGCCAAGTTCCTCAATCTCATTCCTATTGGCCTTGCCAATGGGACCAAGCATTGTGTCTTGGCCGAACTTCACGTTGTCAATGTCACCTCCATATTCGTTTGGCATAACGTAAGGAACACCTGCCTTAGCTGCCGCCTGGACAATCTTGCTATGGGTGTCCCTAGGAGCCGTAGGGGCCATGGTTATAATCAGAAATTGCTGGCCCTGGAGGGCGCCTACAATGGTAGCCTCATCTTCATAGTTCACCGAGACAGTCAGAACACCCTTTGGTAGTTTGTTGCCGCTGCCTTGACGGGTGAGTGCCGTGACGGTGTGCTTTCCAGTCTTTAAAAGAGCGTTGGTGATGTGCGATCCAACGGTACCTCCGGCCTGAGGGTGTTGTTAGTATAATGGTTTAGAGTAGTTTACACGAATAATACGTACACCTATAATGGCGACTCTTTCAATGGCATTGGTGAAGTCGATGGGCTGGTCTTTAGCGTAGTTAGGCATTGTGGACGAGTTGATTAGCGGGAGTAATTGAACCAGGTCTTCGAGGTGTTCAAGCTAAAGAAGTAGAAATATGAGTAGGAAATCCCGGGATACCAAAGACCATCCATAGCCTACATTTTATACATTCGGATTGCTCACCAAACCCTTCAATTTCATAGCGCTTTCTCATCTCGCAGATCTGACACTCGGATATAATGGAGATCGCATATCCGACTTAAAGGCTTTGATGTTCAAAATGGTCTTCCGGAAATAAAACAGACCACAAATCATCTTGAAGTTCGCCGGTTAGTATCGTAGAGGTTGCGGCTTAGTGGCCATGTGTATCTATGCACCAAGGTATGGTGCTAGTATCAAGGACAGTTGTCATCATTTGAACTTTGATAGTAACGGCTTCTACGGACGTAGTGGCTTGCTTATATTCTGGAATTAACGTACTGCTTAGAACCTTCTTATTTCCGTAGATGTCGAGGGTTCCTCTTCTTTTGGTGGTTTTGAGTCAATTCATGAGGTCTCATCAGGCTCCTTCTCAATGGTTGTGTTTTGGAGCACTTAGAGCCAATGTCAGTGAGGTTAGAGCCTTTATCAGTCAAAACTTTCTATAGAGGCTGCTGTCCCTCGGCGGTTTGTTCGGAACATGTCCATGTTTTCTCTTCCTTGTGAGAGGGAAACGATCGAAATTATGATGTGCATATGTCTATAAGTCGTCTATTTACTTTAACATTTTACAAACCCTCACTTCTGCGTTTCAACAAGTTGTTCTTCCGTCCTTTGAGCAGCTCCAAAAATACGAGTGATGATATTAGGGCTGTAATACGCCAACCCAAAATTCCAAGCAACAATTGTTAGGAGCTTAGGAACATTTGAAGGTACTTTGTGAGCCCCTTTCACTGCTCTCCCGATCGCTCACTCTAGTACCTCATCGTATTTTCCATACAAGTCCTTCATGAAATTGCGAAACAATTTCTGCTTTCCTGTGGCGGCTATCATTTCGACGTCTTGATTATCCAACTTGAAATCGAAAATTTGGAGTATTTCCGCAATCCGCGCTTCATTGCCGGAGGTAGTTATTGGCACTACGCCGCTCTGAATGCTCCAGTTGAGCAAGATTTGCAGCTCGGATTTACCGTACTTCTCGGCAAGCTTAGGCAGTATCTCGTCCAGTGGACCCGGTTTGCCGCCAGTCAACGGCGCCAATGGCGAGTAGCCTTCCACCACAATTTCGTGCTGCTTGCAGAAGTCAACTATCCCTGGCGACTGCTGCTGAAGATAAGGGTGAAACTCGATTTGATTCACGGAAGGCATGTGCTTTGCTATTGCATGGATATTTTGCAAACTTTCTACGTCGAAGTTGGAGACACCAATGTTTTTGGCCAGTCCGCTCTCCAGGATCTGCTCCATCTGATTCCACGCTTCTTGCAAGGTGATTCCAGAGGTTTCAGGCGTGATGGCGGGTGAATGTAGCAAATACAAATCAACGTATTCCAAACCCATGTGAGTCAGAGAATTTTTCAATGACCACAAAGGACCCGTGCTTTTGTTCCAAGAATACGACCATGGGGCGTATTTGTCAGTGACCCATAGTTCGCTTCTGGGCTTTTCAGACTTGCGAATTCCGGCACCAACTTCTTCATACGTCTTGTATGCTTCCGCTGTGTCTATATGGTTGAATCCCAGCCTGATGGCATGGTTCACCTGTTCTGCAAGTTCCTCGATGAAGTAATCTTCTTTGTCCGCATTTTGCGACTTCAATATTCTCCATTTGGTTCCGGAACCGAACCCAATTTTGGGAAGCTGAGCTTTAGTGCCCTTTAGCTCGACGACGGGGATGGAAAGTGTCATAGAAGCTTATGTTGAAGTTGGTTGGGGTTTAATGAGCAATTTGTATCTGAATAACACAGCTTTTCATTCATCGAGCTTTAATAAACTCTTGGCTTCCTACCAGAGCTGTATCATTATGTACAGCTTTCTTATCTAATGTCAATCGGGTAATTGAGAAATCAGATCTGATTAATAACTTCACCAATGAATTCCTTTGGTAGGTCAAACCCAGGTTGGTCATCTTTCCCTGCGTAAGTAACTAAGCGTTGAAGAATTCAAGGACGCTAGTTGTTGTGCTTCTAGAGTGTGGGCATAGCTCCATTTCGAACTTGAATTCATAGCTGGTCATTGCATCTGACCAGAAAGGCAGAACATATCTTAGCGACTTCTAAAGCTTATTTTGGGCAGCGTATAGTTTCAGTAATCAAAGCAACTGCCGACTGGCAGGAGAAGATTGTTTTTCGTAAACAAGAGTTGACAACGTCACGCTGTACTGAAGTTGTCACACCCATCTCCAGACATAATTTATCATTGTACACTTATCATTGCCCACACCTGCCATTAACTGGTCAAAGATATAAAGACATCTGCACTCTATCTTGAACAAAGTAAAATAACTTGGTACTTCGAGCCTAAGGTCAATCAATGACCAAGAAACTGACACTTCACACAGCCTTAGTGGTTAGGAACACAGGACTTCTTAATTAGTTTCTCTGAATTATGAATGTCCTTCTCAACGTGCGACTCAGGAAATCCGTCAGAAAGTATAGGCTTGCGGCAGCTATCGAAAAAGGTGGTGGTGTGGCCGTTCAGCTCAAGAGCCACCATCATTGGAACGATTTTCTCGGCATATTGCCTTGTGTTTTGAGACAACAAACCAAAAGCGCTATTAACAACGAAGGCTTATAGACTCCTTGCACCCAAAAAATTGTTACAAATAGCAGTCCTTAGCAAACCTGGATTCACAACATACACCCCGAAGTTGGGGAAGCGGCGTGCAGTGTCGTGCACAAGGGCCTTGTTTCCTGCCACAGTGACCATGTGTGTCTTCATTCCTTCGTAGTCCACAGAAGAGGTAAGGTCATCAGGACACCCTTTTCTCCGCCGCAAGAAAACCCTTAGATGAAAACTCTTGGCTTTTTGACCAGGTTTGTGTTAGTTTTCTTAAGACGAGGTAGAAGGTTGCGACCAATTATCAACCTGCTCAAATAACTCACTGCTATATCACTCTTCAGTTCTTCCGAAATCTCCTCGCGCTTAGGAGCAGCTCGGTAACCTGTTGTGAGAATGACCAAATCCAAGTTTTCTGCGCAAGTTCTTCGGCGACTCTCAGCCTTAGACATGGATGTCAGATCCGCTTTCACGAAGGAGACATTTTTCGACTTTTGGTCACTGGATTTTCTCCCGACAACTACCACATCTGCACCTCCGCTGCCGAAAAGTTGAGCCAAGCTTTGACAAATACAGGTGGTACCTTCACCCATGGCCGCTCTCAACGTTTTCGGGCCGAGCTTATCTGCAGGGTCACTAGACCAATTCACACTCTCATCGGGTTTAGCGTTGTGACCTTTTAAAGCGAAAGCCATTGCGTCATGCCTAGCTGGGGTTTATAAACAGTGTAGTTTGGTTCCTTACTGCTAAAACTCTTGTGTTTAAGTCCTTATGGTGGGATCATGCCATTCCTCAACTACGCCAAAAACTTGTCATCGCATTTGAGGCGTATGTCGCATTCTGGCTGTAGGGTGCTAGATTGGTTTTAGTAAGATTCGCGTTGGCTTTTAAACTTTGATACTGTCTATCTTGGGACCTCAACACTCCTGGTCCTCTCCAAAACTCCGTCTTCCTTCCTCTGGCCCCGTTAGCAGCACGGTACAATTTAATTGATATATCGTGACATTTCTTTGTAAGTGAAAAATCTACTGAGAAAGATCTCTACAAGAAGTCCCAGTTTATACAGTGCAACAGTGATTCTGTTTTTGAATTACTTATTTTAGGAGATAACAGCTTTCTAATTGATGGGATCGTTCTCAATACTTTGGTAATATATTTTTCTTGGCACTGATTGACGGTACTGCATCTAAGGTTGTGACATCCACACCTTTGCTACGCCTATAATTTGTGCCCTTTGAAAGTATTGGGGCAAAGCTTCTTCTTGAATGCATATTCAGTACATGCGTTGGCGGACTTTATCGCTGTGGCGTGAAATGTTCGGTGATATGCCTCTTATCAAATAGGTATAGAAAATTATGGCAACGAAAATGCAATAGCTTGGCATGCATTGAGGAACTCTTGGTTTTGCATAAAAAATCGAGATATAACACGTCTTTTATAACTTGTACATTTAGCGGCAAACAGATACATTTTATCAAACAATACATACATAGTTTATCATGTTGAATTTTAGGGTCGGGGAACTAAGATGAAATGAGCGCTGCATTTTTTAGCTGAGAGCTTTCTGATGATTCGATGGTACACACTTCCGGCAGCTGACAATGAAAATGGAGTTTCTGTCCTGAAATATACACGCTTTGTGAGACAAAAGAGAGCTGTTCCCCTTCCTAGCGTAATTTGTTTTAGCTTTTCAATCTGTTTACCAATGTTAGTGCCAGATTACTATGCCAGTGGTAGGCCTTTGTGACCATCTTTTGCCGTCGTCGAGAAAGCTCTGGCTATAAGCACTCTAGCAATACATCGCTAGCCGAAGCATTGTATTGGATCTGAAATTCGAGTCTCGTAACGAAAACCTCTACCTACATTGACCAAAGTGAGGTGACTCTTGTGATGAGACTTGTGAACACAAAGATGACTTTTAATGTGAATAAAAATAGTGTTGAGGAAGAACTTTGGCCACCGCCGTTAAGTGTATGATTGAGAAGTCGATTATTGGACAAGATTTCTTCTGTAGATACGATCTACCTTTGTTCGTTTAGACACTGATCAGATAGGCTACTTCTCCAAAGTCTTGTTCTAGAGTTGCATATACAAAGGCAGTGTCAGTATGAATCTTGAATGGTCCTTTTTAAAAGCACGTCAAATTTACCGCATGTTTTGTGAATATTTCATGCGCAATTGTTGAGGCACCGTTGGAGCAGCTTGTAAGTAGCTATTGTATGCATTGTGTTGTTTAATGATACCCCTTAACTCAAGGTTTGTCCCCAAGCACCCGAATGCATCTAAACACACCTTTTCCTGTGGCCATGATCGCCATAAGCATCACAATTTCGACAACTAGATAAGTCGCGTCCCCTAAAATGGCTAACGCTTCCGCATCACCATCCAAAGGGACTGCGCGGCCGTTTGTCAAGCCTAAGAGGCTCAAAAGTGGTTGTAACCAGAGGTGTGCTGAGGAGCGTATTGTACACCAGAGTTGAAGAGGTGTCTAAGCTGGAAAAAGCGTATGAATTCCCATCTGAATCGGCATCCCCGTTTGTCTCCTCGTCAATTTCATCTAATGCTAGCATTTGTGCTTCTGCTGCTTCCAACCAAGCAGTAGCGTTCTCCAATGTTGACAACAACATAAAGTCCAAAACTGTGTTGTTAGTGGTATTGATGCTGCTCACACGAATAGTAAAGTGATCGAGATCATCGGGGTGGGTAAAGTGACTAAACGCTGAGTCTGGAATTAGTTCCGACCACTGTTGAAAAGTCTGAGTACTATTATCACTGAGGATGTTTGTTATATCGAGTGGGTCAGACATGATGAATATTCATTCTCTTTTGGGGGAACACGACCTGCTTATAGTTGTTCACTCCTGTTATTTGTGCTTTTCGAAGTACGGCTTTAAAAAGCAAAGTGGCGCTGAGCATATTTTTTAAAACCGAATCTCGTGCCTGCAGAAGTCCGGAGATGCAGATACGAACATCAGATCGTCATTCGCCAAGAAAGTAGCTGATCTCTAACAACTCTATAATAAATCAACTTTAGATGGGTACTCAGTAACTATTCACTTTTAATTTGTTTATGCGCCATCATTTTCATCAGCAGTGACATCGATGATTAATATAATTTTTCACACCATGGCGTCTCTCAGAGTGTCATCAAGACAATTAAAGCTTTGTTTTTGCTCAGAGACACGTCTTGGCGCAGCCTTGGGAGCCTCAAATGGTGTGGAATCTTAGTTTCTCCCGATTATTAATTTGGGTTGAAGCGCTTCCCACTGTTACAGATCAACGACTCTCCACAATCCACGACTACTGTGATCCAAGTCTTTTCCAAGGGCTTGGAAGCGATGACAAATGGATGTGAGCGTTTAGCTCATTGAAATCAAGCGCTTAAGGTATAAAAGCAGAATGTTCATCGTGTCTACCAACAGTTTCTGGTCAGTAGTTATTCCCAAAGCAAGCAAGTTGAAACTCTCAGGTCTTCAAAATAGCTTAAAAAAACATCTAAGAACTCCTCAATCCTTAATGTCCTCCACATCATACTTCATCGCTGGCGGCAACAGAGGAATTGGTCTCGCACTAGTCAAAGAATTGAGTTCCGACACTAAGAACACCGTTATTGCCACTGCTAGACAGCCAAACTCTGCTAAGGACTTAAAAGACTGGGCTGTTAACCACGCTAATGTGCATATCGTGCAATTGGACGTCACCTCCAGTGAAAGCGCCGAGGCTGCCGCCAAGGAGACTGCCAAACTATTGCCCGACGGGTTAGACGTGTTGGTTTCGAACGCCGGGGTTCTTAAAGATCTAGGCAAGTTTTTGGACCACCCGGATGAGCTTTACATTGAGCAGTTCGACGTCAATGCTGTGGGTCCAGTCAGACTGGTGAAGGCGTTCAAATCCTTGCTAGACAAGAAGGACACCAAAGAGGTTGCCGTGGTGTCTTCACTTGTCGGGTCTCTCAACGTCGAGCTACCAGTGGGATTCTCTGGTTACGGGGTGTCCAAGGCCGCCACTAACTATGTTGTGAAGGGATTGATAGGAGAGCTTGCTCCCGAGGGCTACAGTTTCGTGGCCATCCATCCGGGTCTTGTCGGTAGCGACATGGGAGACGACACATTTGCGCAGTTGGGCGAAGAAGTCGCTGGCCAGCTAAAGAGCGCGTTGCCATTGCTGACGCCGGGAGAGTCTGCTAAGGCTATCAAGGAGAACGTTTTGACAGGCTTGAAGGCGAAGAACGCAGGAAAGTTTTTGGGCTACGATGGTTCCGAGCTGCCATGGTAGGGGGTGTGGCTGTAGGTAGTTGTTTATAAGTATGGGAAGCACTTAAGTTACTTACGTAGATGTTCAATTTTAGCGATTACTGATGGAGGGCGATGACTAAGGTTACGCTATTAGAGCAGTGAGATGATTTTTACCGCAGTGAACAGGCACTAGTTGGACTAGTAGATCGTGGCAAGGATCTTTCGTCAGATGAAAGCAGATGATTTCCGTTTCAAATGTTAATGCGCGATGAGCGCATATGACGATAGTATCACGTCCGTTCAACCAAACCTGTATAAATCATCAAACACCAGCGCAGCACTGACGAGATCAAGAAAACTGTCTGTCACTTAAAGCTTGAATCACCGAGATATGTGTTGAAAGTCATTGAGTTGCTGGTAAATTAGCTACTGTTAGGATGGGTAGAACCGTTTTTTTATTATCACCCGCGCCTCGTTTGGGCAGTCTATTATAACTGCTAGACGGGTCGATTTAGCTGGCGCAAGCTTGATCAACGGGTGCTTTAAAGATTTCAAAAGAATAGCACGGTCGGTCTGATTTTTGCACCGCCTGAACACGTATTTTCTTTTCAAAAGGGCTATTTTGAAACTGGCAGTATTATTTGATTTCACAGATTCTGTTGTGTCAATCAAACAGCTTCCAAGATTGATAGACACTGCCAGCTTTTAATTTACTGTTGGTAAACTTTGAAGAGCCAAACATAGCTCCTTTTTAATGGGGAGAGAGCTTGTGGTGCACGGGCTCGGCGTTTTCTCTAAAAACATAGCGAGACCCTATATCCAAAGACTTAGCACGCGATAAATGCCAGAAACCTTTGTATCATTATTGAAAGTGATTACACCATCAATCTGGTGAGAATGTATTTATTTCCGTGTAGCAGAATAGGAAAGCTCGTGGTAAAGATGACTAAATTTGAAACTATCTTATGTCAATCTCCAGTGCTTAGGACACACAGGCATCAAAGACAAGTGGGTGCGCTCTTATAACATGCCGTTGTTAGTCCGCTTTGTACTATTGAAATTGAGGGTCTCATTATGTACTTATAATCACCGCGACCGATCTTCAAGCATGTAAATACTATCCAAGTCTCTGAAATAGCTGAAAGGAATCAGATGTGTTTGGCATAACGAGGACCAGTAAGTGCTGACACAGTTACGTTGAAATACTCATCCGCTCCTCGTCGAGCTCGATAATGTGATTGATTTCTTACTGCAGAACGCACAAAAATGATCAAGAACACCTTTTCTTCACAGTTCCAGGACCTTCGATGTTATAAACCGCGAATCATCTATTTTCACCTTAATTGTTAGTCTAGGTTATGCATGGGTATAGCATGTACAGCCCAAACACCTTGCTATCTTTCAACATCTAACGCTAACTCTTTGCCCAAAGATGCCATTGTTCAGAGCTAAAGAGCGATGACCTAATAGGGTGCGTCATAAGTCCAATGAGAATCACGCAAATAGTGCATTTGAGTAGGGTTTTCGAGGAGTCTGTCAGCGGTCTGTCATAAGCAAGAAAGCTCTAAGATTCCTGTTTTCATAACATTCATAAGTTAAGAAACAATCACCTACTCACTACCCTTTGATGTCCTTTACATATTGTTTTATAGCTGGCGGTACCGTTGGCAATGGTCTCGCACTAGTCAAACAAGTGAGCTCCGAAACAGAGCACTGTTATTGCTACTACGAGGGAACCAAACTCAGGACTAGGTGGCTATGCTTTGCTTTTTGTTGAGGTACTGACCTAGTAAATAACATTTTATTTCTCAAGGAAAGTGTCATTTGTAGTTCCCTGTTATGAGCTCGTATAGCTGGGTGGTCGATATTGATAGGGAGCCGATAAGATCACATGCTGATAACCTCAAGGCATCACATGCTGCTTATCTAATCTCTTATCACCCGCGACAGAAGCTCACATAAGTGATTCGTACCACGTGAAATCGTGCTAGCGTCGTTACTGGTGATTTGAAAAAACTGTCATGTCACTGAGGTCTTACCAAGCTAGTTTACCAAGCTACAAGCAATTGGAGTATTGACTAGTCTCTTGCATGATTTTGGCCCTATAATCGCGGCTCTAATCCAGCGACATGCCATTGAAATATAATATTTTGGTCGAACATTCAAACTTTGGAGGTTAGAGGACGTGGCGTAAAGCACGGGGAATCATTGCAGGATACGATATGAACAGTCGATGTGATCTATTCAGCTGTGATTCCGCGAGCCTTTAAGATCTTCTACGCGGCTGATAGTGGAAAGAAATTGATACAAAAGTCACGCAACGCCCTCTACTCCATATTCTCGTTCGTCTCAACGGCTTCAAAATTGATGATCTTTGTCCAAGCATGGACACTCCTGATCGGATTCGCCGAAAACTGGATGCGTTCAAACAATTTGTGGTCTACTCTACGCTATACAATAGTCCTGACAAAAATGTGCAGTACTTTACGGAGGATCTTCCTTCGGAATGGGCTTGGATCAAAAGTGTTTACCGCCAGCTTGCAGCAGAGCACGAGTCAAAGCTGCCCTTCAGAATCTCGCATCAGCCCCCGGATGGCGTGATTGTTTCGGGAAAATCTTTCTCCCGTGGGTACATTCGGAGTCATTACTCCACTTGTGAGGAACGCTTTGGAGAGATCGTCAAGGATATCACCGAGTTTTATCAAATTCCCACAGTAAAAGAAGCTGCATTTGAAGTGTTGGATGATCCACGTGAACATTTTGGAGAAGACTTGTCGGAGCCAAAGCTGGCGTTTCAACAGCTGGTCAGTCGCTCCGCAAAATCAAGAATCAACCCCAAAGAGCTGAAGCCCGCGGGCTCTTTCGCCCCGGATTTGATCAAGTCGCTGGATGAGTGTACAGTGCTTCTCCTGTGGATGATATTCTTCGCGTGTGGCGCTGGTGTTAAAGTTTGCGGGCAATGAAAGAAATGTTTTTGTCGACAACAAGACCAGGTGTATTCAACTACTGACGACGTACTCTAAGGTCCGAGGTCACAGGACTATCATAAAGCTGCTTTCGAAACAGACATCCAATTACGCTTTCTTCTACATTATGGTGCTTCGACCTATTCAGGTCCAGCTAGCAGGACGGGACTACGACAAGATCTCGTCAGAGGTGTGCGCCAGCACACCTCGCCGAAATTACCATACTAATGGCTTGTCGTGACTCAATCTACGTTTTTCTCCCACATTACTAGTCTCTCAAATTCACCGAAATTCAGTTTCCCGAGTACAGCTACGAGTACCAAGGGCCCCAAAATTGTTTTCTGTGTTTAACTGTCTTATAAGAATCCTCGCGCTAAACCATGCATTTCTATACACTTGATGTAACATGCAAACACCCACCTTAGCTGATGAATCTTGGTTCCAAGAAATACTGGTCACGCAGGCACGTGCTTGAGAAGATGAGTACACTCGACACACACCTTCACGAGTACTCAGTCTCTCACGCGCGCACGTGCTCAAAGATGAGTACACTCGACACACACACTCACGAGTACTCAGAGCTGAGTACAGTCGACACACACACTCACGAGTACTCAGAGTTGAGTACAGTCGACACACACACTCACGAGTACTCAATCTCTTTTTTTTGAACTTAGACCGTTCCCACAGTCCTTTTTTCAACCGTCCATTTTGAAAAAGAACGACCGACCATAAAATAAAACCAACAGGCTTTTGGCTCTACTCCACAGTTCACACAATTCACACACATACACACAAGAGTTTCAATGACGTCCTTAAGCCTTGAGTTTCCCAGCTGTTCTGGGTTTGCAGTCATCGACGGCTATGTCGTGAAGATCGATCTCTCTGCTAAGCAAAAGCATAGGGTATATGCTACAAATTCCTTTCAATTCCGAATGGCAAAGGCAATCCGTATGTTTCTCAAAACACAGAACCTGAAGAACATCTACGAATACTATAAGGAGCCTGGTGATCTTTTCAGTTGTACCTCAAAAACCCTGTTTGAAGTGGTTCCTTGCATCGTGGTCTCTTTTTACTGGATGAAGGTGTATTCAAATGCTGCACAAGGTGTGCCATGCCAAGAGATCCAATTACAAACGCGAAGATTCCTCTTTACTCTTTGAATGTGATCCCTCTTTACTACAGTAAAGTTGGCCGAAAGTTCCTAGTGTATGTGCCTGCGCATCTCGAGCAAATGCGCCCGCAACTTCATTTTAAAACCATTCCGCTCTTAGGCGACGAGGTTGCTAGACCCTCACCGTACCAAAACCAGGAGCTGGCTTCCGAAAAACTCAATACCATCTTGAAGAACGTTTTCATGGCTGATACTTTCCATTTTGATAATCGGTCAGACTCCAAGATACTCGAGCGTCTTCACATAGTAAGACAGCACTATAAGGATGAGTGTCGCCAGATATTCACAAAAGCTTACCAACTGACCATGACCCAGCAAAATTCAAGATACATGCGACCTGCCAACTTTTATAGCCGCAAGGCAGTATCTCTGGTGAGGAGGTACAAAGCAACCACCATTGGCGGCTACGCTTCTAGGTTTGCAAACTCCTACTTTTTGCTTCTACATGCTCACGAATTGTCTTTCTTTGTATATCCAAACAAGGAGTACTTGTCGGAAAGACTCCAGCCCTTGCGCATCATAGAGGACATGCCGTTCAGCATGGAAAAACTCAAAGCTGTTTCCGCATTTTCTCGTGACATGCTCAGTGACCGTGATGGTCTGGCTGCACTAATTGAAACTTTGGTAAAACTTATGGCATTCAATTTTTCCGAGTCGGTCGACAACGATGAAAAGCTTTTCAAGCCAGAACTGAGTAGCATCAACATGCTACGCTCCTCGCTCGATGCTCTCAAGTTTTTTCTCATCAACACAGCGCTGTGCTATGACGACGGTGGTGAAACTCTTCCCTTTGGTAGGAAACTTGAGGAAAGATCTGCTTTGCATTCCACCAACATCTGGCTTTATGTGAACGAAGTGTACAACAAGGTTGTCCAGGAGAGAATGGTAATTTCCAAATATCGAGTTACGCTGAAAAGACCCGAAGGTGTTGCCGTTGGCGCTAAGGTTTTGGACCGGCAGAAGATCCGCAACTTTTATAAAACCATGCGAATGCAGTTTGATGATTTTTTGTGGAAGCTGCGCGAGTACTTTAGGCTGCCCTCGGTCGATGATTTGGCGGTTGATTTGCTACACTGCAGTGATATTTCTCTGATGGAGAGCCGTTTTGAACCAAAAGGGTCTTTGCTTGACCTTTTCCCTGCCGAGTACCTCCAGAGTTTACTACCTATGTTTAACCGATATGAGGCTTTGTCTGAAGAGCAGCTGAATGAGATTCTAGAAATCATTGACAAGATGGTTGAGCCGTTGATTTGGATGGTTTATTTCGGATGTGGCTACTCTTATCGATTTCCAGAGCTCGTGGCAATTACCTATGCCGGACGCGACCGCAGTATTTTCATCGATGAAGAAACCAAATGTCTAATATTGTTTACCACCTACAACAAAAACGAGTCCTTCCAACCCCTTACCAAGCGCCTGGATGCAACCACATCAAAATTTCACCTGTTGTACTACATTGTGATTTTGCGTCAAATACAGGTGAACCTACTGGGCCCAGAGTACAGTATGGAAAAAAGGGACGACTGGCCGGACTTCCAAGGCACGGCAACCGAGTTATCGCAGTTTGTACTTCACCGATACGTGTTTGTTATCACAGGCCGGGAAAGGCTTTACCGTCAGGACAGGTACAATAGCACTCTACTCAAGGGAATAGGGCTCAACACTCAGGAGCTACGTCAAGCGATGGTAGCTATTATGCGGAATTATGTCAAATGTGACAGTACCGCTTCAGAGGTGTTCCATTCTATGACCCAGGAGCTGATGTTTGGACATTCGATTCGCACTGGACTTGAGAATTACGGGCTGGATAATTTTTCGTTTGGATCGATCACCGCTAGCACGGCTACGCATTTTCAAAGTGTTGCTTCCACTTCATGGCATAAGTGGATAGGGTTTGATCCAGAGTTTCGTTCCCCGCCAACGATCAATGGGTTTCCCACGGACGATACTATAAAAGAACTCGAGGGCTATGTGGAAACATTGAAAACCGCGTTGGAAAATATTCGCAACTGTCCTGCAACCAAACAGTTGCATAAGCTTCAGGCCGCGGCTCCTGCAGTGGGGCTGTCAGGGTACATGGCCAGAAGAAAAGCAGCCAGAGTTGGGATTGCCGATGCCATTTCAATTCATGATTTGAGCAGCATGGGTGACTGGCCGGAACTAGCGCAGTAAATAT